>JACEEZ010012384.1:212500-215000 GCA_016584305.1 Chionoecetes opilio | reverse complement strand
GACAGGGGCTCGGGTTTTAAGGAAACAACCCATCTGTTTCCGCTCCGCCCGGGGATCGAACCCGGAACTTCTCGGTTGTGAACCGAGCGTGCTTCCCCTACACCACGGAGTACCCATAGTGAGTGTGTGTGTGTGTGTGTGTTTACCATGATAAGTACAGGTAAAGTAGGGACAAGACACAGGTATGCAGCGAGGATGACAGGCATACATTGAAAGTGACAGGTAACAGGCAGAGATGGGGCGAGGATAGCGCTAATAGGCCCGGGGAGACAGGTAGGCGGGGGGCAGGTGAGGGGGGAGACAGGTAGGTACAAGGGGGGGAGACAGGTAGGTACAAGGGGGGGAGACAGGTAGGTACAAGGGGAGGAGACAGGTAGGAACAAGGGGGGGAGACAGGTAGGTACAAGGGGGGGAGACAGGTAGGTACAAGGGGGGGAGACAGGTAGGTACAAGGGGGGGAGACAGGTAGGTACAAGGGGGGAGACAGGTAGGTACAAGGGGGGGGGACAGGTAGGAACAATGGGGGAGACAGGTAGGTACAAGGGGGGAGACAGGTAGGTACAAGGGGGAGACAGGTAGGTACAATGGGGGGGAGACAGGTAGGTACAAGGGGGGGAGACAGGTAGGAACAATGGGGGAGACAGGTAGGTACAAGGGGGGGAGACAGGTAGGAACAATGGGGGAGACAGGTAGGTACAAGGGGGGGAGACAGGTAGGTACAAGGGGGGAGACAGGTAGGTACAAGGGGGGAGACAGGTAGGTACAAGGGGGGGAGACAGGTAGGTACAAGGGGAGGAGACAGGTAGGAACAAGGGGGGAGACAGGTAGGTACAAGGGGGGGGGACAGGTAGGAACAATGGGGGAGACAGGTAGGTACAAGGGGGGGAGACAGGTAGGTACAAGGGGGGAGACAGGTAGGTACAATGGGGGGAGGACAGGTAGGTACAAGGGGGGAGACAGGTAGGAACAATGGGGGAGACAGGTAGGTACAAGGGGGGGAGACAGGTAGGTACAAGGGGGAGACAGGTATGTACAAGGGGGGAGACAGGTAGGTAACAAGGGGGGAGACAGGTAGGAACAAGGGGGGAGACAGGTAGGAACAAGGGGGGGAGACAGGTAGGTACAAGGGGGGGAGACAGGTAGGAACAAAGGGGGAGACAGGTAGGAACAAGAGGGGGAGACAGGTAGATACAAGGGGGGAGACAGGTAGGTACAAGGAGGGGAGACAGGTAGGTACAAGGGGGGGAGACAGGTAGATACAAGGGGGGAGACAGGTAGTACAAGGGGGGGAGACAGGTAGTACAAGGAGGGGAGACAGGTAGGTACAAGGGGGGAGACAGGTAGGTACAAGGGGGAGACAGGTAGGTACAAGGGGGGGAGACGGAACAGGTAGGTACAAGGGGGGGAGACAGGTAGGTACAAGGGGAGGAGACAGGTAGGTACAAGGAGGGGAGACAGGTAGGTACAATGGGGGGGGGACAGGTAGGAACAATGGGGGGAGACAGGTAGAACAATGGGGGAGGACAGGTAGGTACAAGGGGGGGAGACAGGTAGGAACAAGGAGGGGGAGGAGTAGGTACAAGCAGCAACAAGGCAGACACAAGTAGAAGGTGTAACGAAGTGAACACAACATACATACATACAAACATACACGTCTAAATTAATAAAAATTGATAATGATAATACTGTAATAATAATTTCATATCTATTGGCTATCAGTATTATTTTATCAATGCTTAATCGAGTCAATGGAAAGGCCAGAGAGAGAGAGAGAGAGAGAGAGAGGAGAAGAGAGAGAGAGAGAGAGAAGAGAGAGAGAGGAGAGAGATGAGAGAGAGAGGTGAGAGAGAGAGGTGAGAGAGAGAGAGAGAGAGATGAGAGAGGAGAGAGATGAGAGGAGGAGAGAGAGAGAGAGAGAGAGAGAGAAGAGAGAGAGAGAAGAGAGAGAGAGAGAGAGAGGAGAGAGAGAGAGGAGAGAAGGATAGAGAGAGAGAGAGAGAGAGAGAGAGAGAGAGAGAGGAGAGAGAGAGAGAGAGAGAGGGAGGGCGTAGAGAGATAGCGAAGAGAGAGTGGAGAGAGAGGAGAGAGGAGAGAGACGAGAGAGAGAGAGAGAGAGAGAGAGACAAATAGGTAAGGAGGTGCGGGAGCAAGGACAGGTGGAGAGAAGACTAAGAGAGGGGGGAAGAGAGAGATATGAAGGAGAAGAGAGACCCCGAGGAGGAGGAGGGAGAGGAGAGAGAGAGACACAGTTCAAGGTCAGTGCTTTAAGGTTGTGTGCATGGGAAGCAACAGGAAAGGATGAAGAAAAAAGGACAAGAAAAAAAAGACAACATAGAGGGCGAGGGAAGACAAGGAGGAGATAATAGAAGGAGATGATAGAGAACAGACCCCGAGGAGGAGGAGGAGGAGGAGGAGGAGACAAGATAATAAGCAGCTCCCTGTTTATCACTTTTGATAGCTGGTGTTTGGCAGACATTGAGGACGGGTCTTGGTTAGGTTA
>JACEEZ010012384.1:202500-205000 GCA_016584305.1 Chionoecetes opilio | reverse complement strand
CTTTGCACTGATTCCAATTTTTGCTTGGTCTTTTACGAAACAGGGCGACCAGAATTGGACGGCATATTCCAAGTGTGGCCTAACCAAGGACGTGTATAATTGTGTCATTACTTTCGGAGTTTTGTGTTCAAAATTGCGTTTAATAAAGCCCAACATCATATTCGCCTTTTTACTGGCAGCTAGGCAATGCGGACTGGTTTTAAGATCATTACTGATGATGACACCTAAATCCTTTTCTTGCTGTACTTCAGTTAACGATTTATTTTGCATTTGATAGTTATATTTGAGGTTATCGTTGCCTATATGCATTACTTTACATTTATCGGAATTGAATTTTAATAGCCATTTATCACTCCAGTCTGATAGTTTGTCGAGGTCACTTTGTATGAGTTCGCAGTTTTCTCTAGTATATGCTTTACCGCCTAATTTGGTGTCGTCTGCAAATTTCGATATTTTAGATACAAGTCCGCAGTCCAGATCGTTGATATATATCAGAAAAAGAGTGGGACCCAAGACCGAGCCCTGAGGCACCCCACTAGTAACATCTAACCAATCAGATGTTTCACCATTTATTACTACCCGTTGTTTACGATTTGAAAGCCAATCGCCAATCCATGAACATAGTTGCTCTCCCAAGCCATGTGCCCTTAGCTTGGTCAAAAGTCGCTTATGGGGAACTGTATCGAAGGCTTTCTGAAAATCAAGGTATATTACATCCGAGGGAATTTTAGCGTCCCAGTTTGAATAAATGACATTAAAAAAATCCAGTAGGTTTGTTAAGCAGGATCTCTTATTTGAGGAGGAGGAGGAGGAGGAGGAGGAGGAGGAGGAGGAGGAGGAGGAGGAGGAGGAGGAGGAGGAGGAGGAGGAGGAGGAGGAGGAGGAAGAAAGAAGCACATGTCATGCAACTCTACGGACCCTTTAATCTTTTCCAATCTCTACCACCACCACCACAATCACCACCACTACCACTATCACCACAATCACCACCACCACACTATCTTTAAAAACCAAGAGGGAAAATCACCTAACAACACCTCAACAACTACTACTAGTACTACTACAACAACAACTACTACTACTACAACAACTCGATTCATTTCACCTCAACAGTGTAAACAACATTGACCAGCATCCTTCCCCCCCTTTCCTTCCCTTCCCCAACCCACTCCTCCTACCCCTCTTCCTCCCTTTCCTTACCCCTCTTCCTCCCCAACCCTCTCCTCCTACCCCCTTCCCCCCTTCCTTACACCCCCCTCCCTTCACCTCTCTTCCTCCCCAACCTTTTCCTCCTACCCTCTTCCCCCACTTCCTTACACCCCCTCCCCCCACCTCCTCCCCTACCCCCAACAGGAGACACGTGTGTGGGCCGCCTGGCAGAGCAGTGCACACACCCACCAGTTTAATAATTCAAGCTACAGAGTGAATCTATTGATCCGCCATGTTGCTCCTCCCTGTCCCACCTTGTTCCCCCCTCGACGCCATATTACCCTGCCCACCCCTACCTGCACCGAACCCTTTCCTAGCCCCCCTACCAGACCCCCTTCCCCTACCTGCCCCCCACGCCTCTCTAGCTCGCCACGCCCCCCTTTCAAACGACACCACTCCCTGTACTGTCCGCTCTCTCTCTCTCTCTCTCTCACAAAAGCGTCTGTTCTCAATGACCCCCACCCACACCCACCCCTACCACCCCCACCACCACCACCCCCACCAACACCACAACTACCCCCCCCCACCACCACCACTTCATTTTGTACTTCTTTTCTCTCATTTTTATTTAGTATTTTTTTAACATTCAACCGCACGCACGAACCCCTTCCCTGCTTTTTACACCCTACCACACCCCTCTCTTTCCCCTACCCACCACCACACACGCTACACCCCTTCCCCATCCCCCTTCCTCGACAAGTGAAGATCAGAAGGATGCTACGAAGCAAAACATACACACACACACACACACACACACACACACACACACACACACACATACTCACACACGAGAGAGGAGACAAAAAAAACACTACCATAAAAAAGACGGACAGATTACACAAAACAAACACAATAAAAAGTAAAGTTAAGGAGAACAAAGCTAACGAGGAGGAGGAGGAGGAGAGCAATGACAAACCAAGGAGGAATGAAGGAACAAGAATGAATACATAAAAAAAGCAAAAAGAATGAAGCGTCGCTTATGGGCGAGAGAGAGAGAGAGAGAGAGAGAGAGAGAGAGAGAGAGAGAGAGAGAGAGGAGAGAGAGAGAGAGAGAGAGAGAGAGAGAGAGAGAGAGAGAGAGAGAAAGGAAAACAATGAAGAAGCATAAGTCAGATCCTATTACTGGAAGAATTGGAGTAAGAAAAAATATGAATAAAGAGAAGGAAGCAAAAAATAAGAGGCAGAAACAAAGCAAAAAACGAGAGGATGAGACAAAGGGAACATGTAAGAATTTAAGGAAGGCCAGAGAGAGAGAGAGAGAGAGAGAGAGAGAGAGAGAGAGAGAGAGAGA
>JACEEZ010012384.1:107500-200000 GCA_016584305.1 Chionoecetes opilio | reverse complement strand
TATTCACCTTACTGTATTTATCTGTCTGTCTGTCTATATATGTCTGTCTGCCTGTCTGCCTATATATGTCTGCCTGTCTGTCTCTCTGATGAATGGTTATTTAGTGGCGTGGTCGGCTGTGTGGTGAGCTTCATGGTATGTACGTACAACTCTCCAATCTGTCCGTCTGCCTGTCCGTCTGTCTGTCTGTGTTGTTGACTGATCGTTCGTTTCATCGGGAGAATGATTGTCTAGTGTCTATCTCCTTCCTTCACAGCCACACCGCTCACTGACTCACTGACTGACTGACTTATTGGCTTGTTTGGGTTTATACTTCGTGATCAAATAAGGATGGATTGACTGACTGACTGACTGACTGACTGGGTGGGTGTAGTTTTCGTGACCAACTGAGGATAAATCGACTGACTGACTGACTGACTGACTGACTGGGTGGGTGTAGTTTTCGTGACCAACTGAGGATAAATCGACTGACTGACTGACTGACTGGGTTTAGTTTTCGTCACCAACTGAAGATGAATCGACTGACTGACTGACTGACTGGGTTTACAGCTTTCGTGACCAACTGAAGATGAATCGACTGACTGACTGACTGACTGGGTTTACAGCTTTCGTGACCAACTGAAGATGAATCGACTGACTGACTGGGTTTACAGCTTTCGTGACCAACTGAAGATGAATCGACTGACTGACTGACTGACTGGGTTTACAGTTTTCGTGACCAACTGAGGATGTATCGACTGACTGACTGACTGGGTTTACAGCTTTCGTGACAAACTGAGGATGAATCGACTGACTGACTGTCTGACTGGGTTTACAGTTTTCGTGACCAACGGAGGATGAATCGACTGACTGACTGACTGACTGGGTTTACAGTTTTCGTGACCAGCTGAGGATGAATCGACTGACTGACTGACTGACTGACTGACTGACTGGGTTTACAGTTTTCGTAACCAACTGAGGATGAATCGACTGACTGACTGACTGACTGATTAATGCTTCTATCCAATTTACAGATCATTATAAATATATAAGATATAATAATAAAAGATATAAAGATAATAAAAATATGAAATAAATATCTTAAGCCACATTCGTCCCACTATCATTGATAAAAATAATACAAGAGTGAAATACAAAAATATGACAAACAAACACAAGATAAGGAAGGAGGAAAAAATAAATAAAAAAATAAAAAAATAAGATAACGGTGACTCGACATTCGAAAGTTATTTAAGCTATTTCCTTTCTCTATTTCTTTCTCTCTCTCTCTCTCTCTCTCTCTCTCTCTCTCTCTAATATTAGTAGTAGTAGTAGCAATAATAACAGAAAAATAAAGAATAATAGCTGTACCATCTCATATATTCTCTCTCGCTCTCTCTCGTCACCAGTGCATTATGAAGTGAGAGGATGGATGGGGGAAAAAAAGGAAGAGGAGGAAGGGAAGAGGAGGAGGAGGAGGAGGAGGAGGAGGAGAGGAGAAGTGGACAGATTGCAATTAATTAATGACTCGAGAAGGAGGAGGAAGAGGAAGAGGAAGAGGAAGAGGAAGAGGAAGAGGAGGAGGAGAAGGAGGAGGAGGAGGAGGAGGAGGAGGAGGAGGAGGAGGAGGGAGCAGGAGGAGGAGCAGGAGCAGGAGGAGGAGGAGGAGGAGCAGGAGGAGGAAGAGCAGGAGGAGGAGGAGGAGGAGGAGGAGGAGGAGGAGGAGCAGGAGGAGGAGGCAGGAGGAGGAGGAGGAGGAGGAGGAGGAGGAGGACAAGAGGTAAAGGCAAGACAGGAAGGAAAAGAGAGTAAAATGATAAAAAAAAGTTACATAATTAGAATCTGGATAACTAGACAAGAGGAAGAAGATGAATACAAAGGAATACAAAGGTTAGAACAGAGGCTGCCTGTGTGACTACTTTCTACCACTATAGTTTCTACGTGTTTAGAGGTAAAAGAATATAGCAAAGTTGAAGGCTCTTGATGCAGAAGAAAAAATTTAGACAAGCAGGAAGAGGAAGTATAGATACAATGAGTCTACTGTATGAAGACATATGAAGAAAAAATAACAAAAATAATTAGAGGAGGAGGAGAAGAAGGAGGGAGAAGAAGAATAAGAATAATAATAAGAAGAAGAGGAGGAGAAGGAGGGAGAAGAGGAGGGAGAAGAGGAGGGAGAAGAGGAAGAGGAGGAGGAGGAGGAGCAAGAAGAAGAGGAGGAGGAGGAGGAGGAGGAGGCGGGAGAAGAGGAGGGAGGAGGAGGAGGAGGAGGAGGAGGGAAAGAGGAGGAGTGAAGGAAGATCATGCACTTTTCTTAACCCATAACCTTTTTCTATTACAAAGAGAGAGAGAGAGAGAGAGAGAGAGAGAGAGAGAGAGAGAGAGAGAGAGAGAGAGAGAGAGAGAGAGAGAGAGAGAGAGAGAGAGAGAGATATTCCACACACACCACCACCACTACCGGACTACTTGTGCTGTGTCCATAATAAAAACACTTCCGCTGTAACAGGCACACACCCTGGTTGTAAGTACTCTATATAAAGTAGTAGTAGTAGCACACACACACACACACACCACTATATACAGTACTAAACACGTGTTTACTCCGCCCTGATGGAGGAGGAGGAGGAGGAGGAGGAGGGAGGAAGGGGGAGGGGGGAGGGAGGAGGAGGAGGAGGTGGAGGGAGGAGGAGGAGGAGGAGGAGGAGGAGGAGGAGGAGGAGGGAGGAGGAGGTGGAGGGAGGGAGGGAGGAGGAGGAAGGCGGAGGAGGGAGGGAGGGAGGAGGAGGAGGGGGAGGGAGGAAGAGGAGGAGGAGGAAGAGGAGGAGGAGGAGGAGGAGGAGGAGGAGGAGGAGGAGGGAGGAGGGGGAGGAGGAGGAGGAGAGAGGGAGGAGGAGGAGGAGGAGGCATTATAAGGAAGGGATTACATAAGATTACATAAAAAAGATACCAGGAAACTCATCAGTCTGTATAACGAGGATATCTGCTGAACTACGAGCTAGTACATGTGTGTCAACAGGATAGCATAGCACAAGGCTCCTCCCCACCCACCCTCCCACCCCTTCGACAATTTGGAAATGAACACCAGGTATGTATGTATGTATGTTGTGGGGAAAAAATGGTATATGGAGATTTCATAAGAATGGGTGAAAATAGAGATTGTAACTAACAAAACTACTTAAGGAGGAGGAGGAGGAGGAGGAGGAGGAGGGGGAGGAAGAGAACGAAGAGAAATTTGGAGGATCATGTGTGTGTGTGTGTGTATGTCTTGCCGCCCATTAACTCCATAAAGACCACTGCTTAATTAAGGACTGTAATGGGTGTGCGTGCGGGCGGGCGGGCGAGCGGTGGGCGTGGCAGTAACAGGAATGACAAGAGGCCCTGACGAGGACATAACCACCGCCCCCCCCAACACCCCCTCTAAGCACCCCCCTCCCCTCCCCCCTCTAAGCACCCCCAAGGTCACCTGCGTTCCCCCTGAAGGACTCTGTCATGCGCCGCGGAACGTTTTGATTAGGTAGGCCCCTTCACCCCCTCCCCCCCCAACTTTACACCCCAACCACTACAACTACCCTCCTTCCTTCCTCTTACCCCCTCATCTCCTTAACCCCAACCACTAACCTCCTTTCCTTCACCCCCTCCCCTTCTACCCCCACCAACTACTACACCCCTTTCCTTAACCCTATGTATACCCCCACATGCCTATCCTCCCCAACTATACCCCAACTTCACGTCTATACCCCTTTCTTCTTCCCTTCCTCTTCTCTTCTTCCTCCTCGTCCTCTTCCTCCTCCTCTTCTCTTTTCTATATACAGATCTTCCTTGCCCCTATCCATCCTACTTCACTTGTCCAGCCTCCTCCTTCCTCCCTCCCTCCTCCCTCCCTCCCTCCCTCCCTTCCCTCCCCTCCCCTCCCCACCATCATTTACTTCCCCCACTAACTCCGACCTTCCTCCTGGACCACACACCACACACACACACACACTCGAGGACGGGTTTTAAATATATGGCAGGTCGCTTTGTAAATGATGTTATGCTTCTATTTACTCTCTTTCAAACTTTTGGCAGAGCAGAGGCGACGAAGGCAGAGGAAACTGTGGGTGGACGACCTTCACTGTGCCTTCTCCTCCACCTCCTCTCCCTACTTCTTCCACTTCCCTCTACACCTCTACTACTTCCCCCTCTCCTCCTCCTCCTCTTCTTCTTCTTCCACCACCTCCTCTTCTCTTCTTCTTCTTCTTCTTCTTCTTCCTCCTCCTCTTCTTCCACCTCCCCACTCCTCCTCCTCTTTTTCTTCTTCCACCTCTCCCTCCTCCTCTTCCACCTCCTCTTCTTCTTCCACCTCCTCTTCTTCTTCTTCCACCTCCACTTCTTCTTCGCCCTCTTTCTCCTCCTCCTCAACCTCTCCTATTCTTCTCTTCTTCTTCTTCCACCTCCTCCTCTTCTTCTTCCACCTCCTCCTCTTCTTCTTCCACCTCCTCTTCTTCTTCTTCCACCTCCACCTCTTCTTCCCCCTCATTCTCCTCCTCCTCCTCAACCTCTCCTCTTGATTATCATCTTGTCCGTCCCTTCCCCGCATCAAAAAGAAGGAAAGGATGAAGAACAAGAAAAAGTTAGTGTAGAAAATGACAGAACAATAAAAAAAAATATGATTAAAAAAAGAAATTAGTAAAGGAAAAAGAAGGTTTTCAGCGCATTATAAAGAAAAAACAAAATTGATAGATAAACACAAGGGCCCGTTAAAAGAAGCAGGTAATTTATAAAACAGATAGAAAGATAGATAGACGATTTTTTTTGAGTTGGTAAGGGGTTTGTTGATGATGACGTCACCTGATCCTTTCGTCCTCACCTTGTATGTCATTACAGGTTAATGAGCCAAAGTTACCTGAGGTGTGTGTGTGTGTGTGTGTGTTGTGGGGTTTGTTATGTTGTGTGTGTGTGTGTGTGTGGGTGTGTGTGTGGTGTGTGTGTGGTGTGTGTGGTGGGTGGTGGTGTACAGGGGGGGGGTGTAGTGTGGTTTTGTGTGTGGGTGTGTGGTGTAGGTACAGTGTGTGGTGTGTTGTGTGTAGGTACATGGTGTGTGTGTGTGTGTGTAGGTACAGTGGTGTGTGTTGTGGTCAGTGGTGTGTGTCTGTGGTAGTGGGGGTGTGTGTGTAGGTACAGTGGTGTGTGTGTGGTTGTAGGTACAGTGGTGTGTGTGTGTGTAGGTACAGTGGTGTGTGTGTAGGTATAGTGGTGTGGTGGTGTAGGTACAGTGGTGTGTGTGTAGGTATAGTGGTGGGGGTGTGTAGGTACAGTGGTGTTGTGTAGGTATAGTGGTGTGTGTGTGTGTAGGTAGTGGTGTGTGGTGTGTGTGTGTGTGTAGGTACAGTGGTGTGGTGTGGTGGTGTGTGTGTAGGTACAGTGGTGTGTGTGTGTGTAGGTACAGTGGTGTGTGTGTGTGTGTGTAGGTACGTGGTGTGTGTGTGTGTGTGTGGTGTGTGTTGTGTGTGTGTGGTGTGGGTACAGTGGTGGTGTGTGTTTAGGTAGTTGTGTGTGTGTGTGTAGGTACAGTGGTTGGTGTGTGTGGTGTGTAGGTAGTGGTGTGTGTGTGTGTGTGTGTGTAGGTACAGTGTGTGTGTGTGTGTGTAGGTACAGTGGTGTGTGTATGGTGTGTGTAGGTACAGTGGTGTGTGTGTGTGTAGGTACAGTGGTGTGTGTGTGTGTGTAGGTACAGTGGGTGTGTGTGTGGGGTTTGGTGTGTGTGTGTGTGTGTAGGTACAGTGGTGTGTGTGTGTGTGTAGGTACAGTGGTGTGTAGTGTGTAGGTACAGTGGTGTGTGTGTGTGTAGGTACAGTGGTGTGTGTGTGTGTGTGTGTGTGTGTAGGTACAGTGGTGTGTGTGTGTGTGTGTGTGTGTAGGTACAGTGGTGTGTGTGTGTGTGGTGTAGGTACAGTGGTATGTGTGTGTGTGTAGGTACAGTGGTGTGTGTGTGGGTGTGTAGGTACAGTGGTGTGTGTGTGTAGGTACAGTGGTGTGTGTGTGTGTGTAGGTACAGTGGCGTGTGTGTGTGTGTAGGTACAGTGGTGTGTGTGTGGGTGTGTAGGTACAGTGGTGTGTGTGTGGTAGGTACAGTGGTGTGTGTGTGTGTAGGTACAGTGGTGTGTGTGTGTGGGTGTGTAGGTACAGTGGTGTGTGTGTGTGTGTAGGTACAGTGGTGTTGTGTGTGTGTAGGTTACAGTGGTGTGTGTGTGGGTACGTACAATGGTGTGTGTGTGTGTGTGTGTGTGTGTGTGTGGTTAGGTACAGTGGTGTGTGTGTGTAGGTACAGTGGTGTGTGTGTTAGGTACAGTGGTGTGTGTGTGTTTTGTAGGTACAGTGGTGTGTGTGTGTAGGTACAGTGGTGTGTGTGTGTAGGTACAGTGGTGTGTGTGTGTGTGTGTGTAGGTACAGTGGTGTGTGTGTGGGTGTGTAGGTACAGTGGTGTGTGTGTGTAGGTACAGTGGTGTGTGTGTAGGTACAGTGGTGTGTGTGTGTAGGTACAGTGGTGTGTGTATGTGTGTGTAGGTACAGTGGTGTGTGTATGTGTGGTGTAGGTTACAGTGGTGTGTGTATGTGTGTGTGTAGGTACAGTGGTGTGTGTGTGTAGGTACAGTGGTGTGTGTGTGTGTGTGTGTAGGTACAGTGGGTGTGTGTGTAGGTACGTACAATGGTGTGTGTGTGTGTGTGTGTGTGTGTGTGTGTGTGTGTGTGTGTGTGTGTGTAGGTACAGTGGTGTGTGTGTGGGTGTGTAGGTACAGTGGTGTGTGTGTTGTAGGTACAGTGGTGTGTGTGTGTAGGTACAGTGGTGTTGTGTGTAGGTACAGTGGTGTGTGTGTGTAGGTACAGTGGTGTGTGTGTGTGTGTGTGTGTGTGTGTGTGTGTGGTTACAAGTGGTGTGTGTGTTTTGTAGGTACAAGGGTGTGGGGTGTGTGTTAGGTACAGTGGTGTGTGTGTAGGTACAGTGGTGTGTGTGTGTAGGTACAGTGGTGTATATGTGTGTGTAGGTACAGTGGGTGTGTGTGTGTGTAGGGACAGTGGTGTGTATGTGTGTGTGTAGGTACAGTGGTGTGTGTGTGTGTGTGTGTGTGTGTGTGTAGGGACAGTGGTGTGCATGTGTGTGTGTAGGTACAGTGGTGTGTGTGTGTGTAGGTACAGTGGTGTGGTGTGTGTGTGTGTAGGTACAGTGGTGTGTACAGTGGTGTGTTGTGTGTGTAGGTACAGTGGTGTGTGTATGTGTGTGTGTAGGTACAGTGGTGTGTGTGTGTGTGTGTGTAGGTACAGTGGTGGGGGTGATGATCAAACCCTCATCACTACCACATCATCACCACTACATCACAATAATTTATATTCCTATTTATATACTACTAGCCGCAAAGCCGCCCTCCGGGCGGACTTTTTGGCTAGCTCCTGCTGAGGGCTATTGGGCCCACCAAACACAGCCCAGAAGCCCTTCTAATTTCCGAATAGGACCTTTAAATGTATGTATAACCATGATCACCACATTATCCATTAACCCCATTACCCCTCACCACACACCATTCACTCACCCATTACCCATCAACCCCACCCATTCACTCACCCATTACCCATCACCACCCACCCATTCACTCACCATACCCATCACCCACATCAAGGTTCCTCAATTCCCAACCCTTTTTTTCTCAATTCTCCTCATCGCAACACTTTTTTAAAAAAAATAACCCTAATAGGATATAAAAAAAAAAAAAACGTGATGTATCCCAAAGTGGCCTTAAAATACTGGGCCTGTTCAAAAACTGTGCCATATGGGGGTTGGGCCTGGGCCACACGCGGACACACAGACAGACACACACACACACTTTCGCTTATATTATTATAGATATTTGCCTTCCCACTACCACCACCACCACCATGACCTCCCCTCCCCCTTCTTTGTATTGGGGTTAAATCAACACTCCTCCCCCCCTTCCCCTCCCTTTAAACACAAGCAACTTTTTTATTACTCAAATACTTTTTCTCTGGGCTACTAATCTCTTCCCTTTTTTCCTACTTTTATTTTCCTTTTTTTCTCTTCCCTTTTTCTTCTTCTTTCCCTTTATCTGTTTTTTTTTATGTAAGAAAAATTTTTCCACACTCCTTAATTCTTCTTTTGTTTGTTTACTTATACGTTCTCTCATTCTCTCTCTCTCTCTCTCTCTTTCTTTTATGTAAGGATTTGAGGCAAGAAAAAAAAATATAAGCTTGTCCTTTACCCCAAATTCCTTCACCCCCTTCCTTCCCCTTCCTCCAACACCCCGTCCCCACCCCCTCCTACATACACCCACCCATTATTATCCTCCTCCACACCCCTACCTTGTATCCCCCACCCCCTACCTTCCACCCACAATATAATGATCCTCTCCCCTTCTTCCCCCTCCTCCCCAGTAACAGATCCCCATTTTTTTGTCCTTCATGTAAAAAAACCCAAGCCTTATCATTGTTTGAATTATACTATAACTACAATATAATAAACTACTACTATAAACTAGCAACCATTAGAGGCCCGAAAAAAAAGGAGAAAAAAATAAAATAATAAATAAATAAAAAAAGCAACCATACATTGTTAAGTATACTGTGATAAGTACTGTACATCAGGAAGCTACAAGAGGCAGGTATCGGTGTCCAAGGGGTAGTTCCTGTAATACACTTTCATGGTTACATTCATTTCATCCCTACACATGTTATTCTCTCTCTTTTTTTCTCTTTTTTTTTTTTTCTCTTTTCTCTTTTTCTCTTTTCTCTCTCTCTTCTCTCCTCTCTCTCTCTCTCTCTCTCTCTCCTCTCTCCCCTCCCTCTCTTAGTTCTCTTGTAAAATCCTTTTACCACTCTGAAAAAACCAAACCCAAATATTTTTATTTAAAACATTTCCCTTTTTTGAAAATTTGCCCTTTTTTCAAAAATTAAAAAATTTGGGCTTTCTTTTTTTTGGTGTTTTTTCGTTTTTTTTTTTGTATTTTTAAAAAAAAAAATTTTTTTTTTTTTTTTTTATTTTTTTCCTGTATCTTTCTTCCCTTTCGCACTGCTCACCTTCCACTCACCTTGTCTCACCAATTCCTTTTTTATTATTTTGTTAAAACCATACTTGCATTCTTCGTTTTTGTTAATGAAATTCTCCTTCCCCTTTATAAAAAATTTTTATTTATATTTTTCCCACTTAATTCTTTCCTCATTATTATCTCTTTTCTTTCTTCTCCTCCCACCTTCATTTCTTTTTCCTCTCCTCCACTCTTTCTTCTCTTTGTCTACCTTCTCATCTTCTTTACTCTTTCTTTCTTTTTTGTCCGGCAAAAAAAATGGGCTTTCTTTTTAAAATACATTTCCTTTTTGTGGTGTGCTTCTATTGGGCCCGTTGTGTGTGTCCCCTGTGTGTGTTGTGTTTTGGCCCGTGGTGTGGGGTTGGTTGTTGTGGTGCGGTGTGTTGTGTGTGTGTGTTTGTTTTTGTGTCATGTTGGTTTTTTTATTTTGTTGTCTATGTGGTTTTTGAACTTTAGGTTAAAAAAGGGAAAATTTTATAAATTATAGTTTATTGTAGTTATGTGTGAGTACGTGTATTGAGTGGTAGAGTTGTTTTAGGGTGTTGTGGTGTGGGTAGTATGGTTAATTAGGTTTTAGTGTAAATGTGTTTTTTTTTTTTTCTTTTGTTTTGTTTTCTTTTTTTTTTTTTTTTGTTTTCTTTTGTTTTTGTTTGTTTGCTTTTCTGTTGTGTGTTTGTAAAAGTTTGACTGAGGAAGAATGTTTGAGTTATTATAATGTTGGTTTGTGACAATTGTTTTTTTGAGATTTGTTTAAGTTTAGGTATTTTTTTGGCTGTTTTGTTTTGTTTTGTGTTGTTTGGGAGGAATTAAATATTTGTATTTTTTCAAACATCTTTTTGTTTTTTTTCTTTCTTTTGTTTTGCTTTTTTTTACGGTCTTTTTTTGTTTTTGTTTTTTGCGTTTTTGGTGCCGAAAAAGTGGGTTTTTGAAAAAGGACAGTGATTGTGTGTGTGTGTTGTGTGTGTGTGTGTGGTTGGTGTTTGTGTTGTGTGTGTGTGTGGTGTGTGTGTGAGTGTGTGGTGTGTGGTGTGTGTGGTGTGTGTTGGGTGGTGTGTGAGATACTGTGTGGTAATGAAATTTGGCAGTGGGTAAAGATAATTAAAGAAGAAGAGGCATAATAGAAGAAGAAATAAAAGAAGATGAAAAGGAAGAAGAAAAGAAACAAATAAAAGAAGAAGAAAAGGAAGAAGAAATAAAAGAAGAAGAAAAGGAAGAAGAAATAAAAGAAGAAAAGGAAGAAGAAAAGAAGAAAGAAAGTATTAACAACCACTACTACAACATACCTACTATACTACTACTACAACTACAACAACTACAATACCTACTAATCCACTACTATCAACCACCATACTGTCGTTCCACTTCCACCACTACATCATCACTGAACAATGACTCTACAATGACACTTCCATTATCATTGCTCTTACTTATATCATTACTTATATCTTATTAGGTATATCATCGTTCTCAAATATACCTATCATTATTATGTATTGCTATCTTTTTTTCATTGGTAGTATTACAGATGAACACCAAATTCACTTTGGTGGACGAAACTATTTTTTTCTGGTGAGTTTTGATGTTTTGAATTAATCTGCTAACCGTTCTTAATCTGTCGCAATAAAAAAAAAAGTTAGGTAAAGGTTAGGTAGGTATAGGTTAGGTTAGGTTAGGTAAAGGTTAGGTAGGTATAGGTATAGGTTAGGTTAGGTTAGGTTAGGTTAGGTAAAGGTTAGGTTAGGTTAGGTAAAGGGTAGGACCTTTGTTTTTTTTGTCATTTTTGTACCAAATTACTAAAGCAAAAAAAAAAGTGATTGTGGACAGAAACGGCTAAGCAGATTCATTCACAACACATCAAAACTTACCAGAAAAAAAAAAAAAAGTTTCGTCCACCAAAGAAAGTTCGGTGTTCATCATGGTCATCATCAGGCGCTATAGGCACAAATGTATATTAAAAAAAAAAAAAAAAAAAAAAAAAAAAAAAAAAAAAAAAAAAAAAAAAAAACTGGAAATTTACAGACTATTTCGAGCCACACTTTTTGCAGCATGTATTATTTTCACCTTTTAATATAGTAATACCAATACACATACATAGATCAGGCATACAGTTTTTGTTGATATTGAATGTAGGTGAACGACACACATTTGTAGAGTTAATTAGGTACAACATCAATGATAAGGAAGTGTGTCTGCAATCTAGCATATATAAAAAAAATATAATAATAATAATAATAATTCATAATATCTAAACTAGTCTACTTTCTATTAAATTCAGTTATGTTAATTTCACCATCACGAAAAAAACAACGTACTCATTTACTACTATTACCATCACTTTTATACCAATAACCATGTCTCATCACCACCACCACCATACCATCATCATCACTATTCCTATCATCACCATGCCAGCCCCCTATAGTGCCTCATTACCCATCACTACAACACACACTAACGATATGGTGGTGATGGTGAAGGTTTGGTGATGATGGTGGTGGTGAGGAGGGAAAGAGGAGGAAGGGGAATGGAGGAAGGGGAATGGAGGAAGGGAGGAAGGGAGGAAAGGGAGGGAGGAAGGGGAAGGGAGGAAGGGGAAGAGAGGAAGGGGAAGGGTGGAGGGAAGGGGGGGAGGGGAAGGGGGAGGGGGAAACGGTGACTTGCAAATTCTATGATGCTGGTGATGGTGAGTAGGGGAAAAATGAGGTTGTTATTGTTGTTGTTATTGTTACTGGTGGTGATGAGGGAGAGATCGTGTGTGTGTGTTGAGAGAGAGAGAGAGAGAGAGAGAGAGAGAGAGAGAGAGAGAGAGAGAGAGAGAGAGAGAGAGAGAGAGAGAGAGAGAGTTGCAAGACAGTGGTGGTGAAGGTCGAGCAGGTTAGAAACGACAGCGACATTATTGAGGAGGAGGAGGAATACATAGGAATACATAGGAATAACAGACACCAAGAGACCTATTGGTCCATAACGAAACCTATTGGTCCATAACGAAAGAGGAGGAGGAGGAGGAAGAGGCCGTAGGAGTGACAGAAGTGGAGGAAGAGGTGGATGTGGGTGAAGATAGAAGTAGCAATAACAATAGTGGTGGTGGTAGTGGTGATGATGGTAGTAGTAGTAGTGGTGGTGATGATGGTAGTAGTAGTAGTGGTGGTGGTGGTAGTGGTGGGTGGTTCTGGTGGTATGGTGGTGGTGTGGTTGTGGTGTGGTGTAGAGTGAGTGTTGTGGTGTGTATGGTAGTAGTAGTAGTTGTTATGGTATAGGGTAGTAGTGGGGGGTGCGGTAGTGGTTATTTGTGGAGGTAATAGTGCCTAGTCAGTGTGATGGGTAGTGGAGTAGACGGTTATTACTCGGTCAAGCACACACACTAACACACATAACTAACCTATCCTCCCCCAACCTTCCCCCCTCCCCTCCCCACTCGCCCTCACTTAAAATACAACCACTACACCTATCACCCCTTAACATCATCGATTAATTTGTCATCACTATCTCACAATCTACTCTCATTGGTTTTAAGCTGATGAAAATAATTATGAACGTATACATTCTTTATCGAGGCATGCCAACAAACGATAATGGGACAAGTGACAGGGACCAGGAGGAGGAGGATGGCGGGAAGAGGAGGAAAGTTGAGAGGAAGGAAGAGAGGAGGAGGAGAGAGAGAAGGAGGAGGAGGAGGAGAGGAGGAGGAGGGGAGGAGGAGCTTAGATGGACAGGAGGGAGAGGAGAGGAGGAGGAGGAGGAGAGGCAATCTGTTGTCCTGCATGTTTGCCCGCCACACACTTGCCTAGGTCTCCAGTCGCTATCACACCACACACACACACACACACACATCCCACACACTTTAAATACACATATGGTGCTTTTTGTGCTGATTAAAAGATTATGATGATAGGATGATGGCAATGTGGTGTGTGTGTGTGTGTGTGGATAGGTATGTGATGACACATATAGTGGTGTGTGTGTGTGTGTGTGGGGAGGATGAGTGCTGTGATAGTGTGGTTGGGTGTGTGTGTAGTGGGAATTTTGTGCTGCCGTAGTGTGTGGGTGTGTGTGTGTGCGAGAAGGTCGCTGTGAAGAAAAAGTATTGTATTGATATGCCAGGATTACTCTTGGGCAAAAGAGGGATGAGACGAGAGAGAGAGAGAGATGGAGAGGAGGAGTAGTGAGAGAGAGAGAGAGAGAGACGAGAGAGAGAGAGAGAGAGAAGAGAGGAAACGAATGCTAGTGGTTCAGAATGTGGCTGAGACTTGCCATGATAAACACACCGATCTCTCTCTACTCTACTCGCATCTCTCTCTCTCTCTCTATCGCTCTCTCTAACGGAATGTCATATTATTCGTAAGTTGGGTCGACGACTTGTATATCAACGCACAATAAACGAACGAAGGACGAGGAGTAGGAAGAGGAAAGAGGAAAGA
Source organism: Chionoecetes opilio (assembly GCA_016584305.1). NCBI lineage: Eukaryota > Metazoa > Arthropoda > Malacostraca > Decapoda > Majidae > Chionoecetes > Chionoecetes opilio. The sequence goes on along the minus strand of JACEEZ010012384.1, from coordinate 186,532 downwards.
GGAAGAGGTAAGAGGAATGAAGAAAGAGGAGCATAAATACCGGCCGCAATGCTGAAACGTGCAAGGAGGGCTAAACAGATATAAATAGAGAGAGAGAGAATGAGAGAGAGAATGAGAGAGAGGTTAAGTAAGACTGAGGTAGGAGGCAGGGCACTTTTCTTCCTCCTCCACCTCTTTCCTCTTCCTCCCACTTCCTCTTCCTCATCCTCTCATTCTGTCTCCTCCTCATCATGCTTCTCTTCCTTTCTCATCTCCTACCTCTCCTGCCTCTTTGCGATCATGCGCTCTCCTCTTTTTCACCTCGTTTTGATATAAGTGCCACACAAAAGCCGAGGTAAAGGTTGCACGAGAGAGACAGAGAAGTAGAGAGAGAGAGAAGAAAGGCGAGTAGAGAGAGAGAGAAGAGAGGAGAGCCGAATGAGGAACGCAGAGAGAGAGAGAGAGAGAATATATATCACACACATTACTGGCACACGCGAAAGGTCATGCAAGACTAGAGCAAAACTGAAAATAAACAAAAATAATACGTTACTTTACCACCACCACCACTACTACTACTACTATAACTACTATTACGACTACTACTTCTACCACAACTACTACCACAACTACTATAACTACTATTACGACTACTTCTACCACTACTACTACCACTACTACTACTACTACCACTACTACTATAACTACTATTACCACCACTACAACTACAACCAATAACCCTGACCTATATTAAATTATAAACTAATCACACTGAAATACCCAATTTCCTTGTAAACGAATAACAAACTAAAATGTTAGAGTAATTAGCACATACTAAAGACGCTTGGACAAACCGCTCTCAGTAACAACCAGTATAATTAACCACGAGAGATTGCCAGGTGGAGAGAGGAGGGGTGGAGAGGTAGAGGAGGGTGGGAGAGGTGGTTTGGAAGTGTGAGGGGTGGAAGAGGGGTGGTTGGTGGGGGGGGACGGAGGTGGGAGGTGAGAGGTGGTGGGTAGGCGGAGGGAGGGGGGAAGAGGGATCGGTGTGGGTGTGACGGGAGGGAGGAAAAGGGCTTGGGTTGTTGGGGGTGAGGGAGGGAGGAAAGGGGGGGGAGGTTGGGGGTGAGGGAGAGGAGGAACGGGGGGGGAAGGTTGGGTGAGGGAGAGGGAGGAAAGGGGGGGAGGTGGGGGTGAGGGAGAGGAGGAAGGGGGGGGGGGAGCCAGGTTGTGGGGGGTGTAAGGGGGTAGGTACGACACAGCTCACCTGGTTCGTAAATAATTCAGGTTGTGTTGGAACAGGTAGATGTGAAATTAATGAGAGAAAAAGTTAGAGTAGCTTGCGATATTCCGGATGTAGTGTAGCTAAGTCACTGTTGCAGGAGGAGGAGGAGGAGGAGGAGGAGGAGGAGGAGGAGGAGAAGGAGCTGAGGCCTAAATGAGAAGGAAGAGGAGGAGGAGGTGCAGGAGGAGGACGAGGAGAAGCTCAGGCCTAAATGAGGAGGAGGAGGAGGAGGAGCTGAGGCCTAAGAGGAAGAGGAGGAAGAGGTGCAGGAGGAGGACGAGAAGCTCAGGCCTAAAGAATACAAAGGAATACAAAGAAACACAAACAGCAACAGACCGATAGATCCTTACAAGACTGTTTGCTTTAACTACACTACACTAACTAGATAATAAGAGAGAAAGGATAGGAAGTAGAAGGCTCCTCCCCACCCACCCATCCCTCCAGCCGAAGCTGGCCGGAAAAGAAGTGATACCATGCAATATAGAAAAACTGCATGGAATTTGTGAGGAAAGTTGAAAGCTGTAATCTATGGCTAACTACTACTAGTTTGTGGGGGTAGGTTTAGTGCTTGATAGATAGGTCATGTTATGTGTGTTTTGTAATGGTGTGAACACAGTGTGGAGGTTCAAGGGGTGGTGCGGCAGCCTTGCCTGGCGCTTTCTTGGGAGGCAGCAGTCAATCAGGCCTCAGCTCCGTTCAATCCACTGCGGATTGTGTACTTTCCATGTAGGACGCCGTACACTTCAATGCCTCCTGCAGCAGTGACCCCTGGTACCTTAAATCCCGATGGTGGTCACTAACTGTCAGGACCCTAACTGAACCACAGCCCGTCACAGGTCGAGAGTAGTAGTGGTAACCGTTAACTCGGGGCTATCTGTGTGTGTTATGAGGTCTAATGTAGTGTTGGTGTAGGCTCAGTGTGGAAGTTCAGGGGTGGTGCGGCAGCAAGTGAAGAAGGAGGAGGAGGAGGAGGAGGAGGTGCAGGAGGAGTTGTGGCCTAAAGAGAGAGAGAGGAGGAGGAGGAGGAGGAGGGAGGAGGAGGAGGAGGAGGAGGAGGAGGAGGAGGAGGAGGAGGAGGAGGAGGAGAAGCACAGGCCTGGAGGTGCCGGATGCTTATAAGTAAAATGCAAGAGAAAATAATCTAGTAATTAATGAGACCAAGAAAAAGAAAGTAGAAACAGAAAAACAATATTAGAGAGAGAGAGAGAGAGAGAGAGAGAGAGAGAGAGAGAGAGAGAGAGAGAGAGAGAGAGAGAGAGAGAGAGAGAGAGAGAGAGAGAGAGAGAAAAGGCCCGTGAAATGTATAAAATGAATAAATTTAAACAAAAATAAGACAAAAAGAAACACCAGATTAACAACAAATCCTGTATAAATCTTCCTAACACATTTTTTCACCAATTTTTATACATTCCTCCACAATTTATGATGCCAACCTTTCTCTCTCTCTCTCTCTCTCACACAAGACAAAAAGGACAATAACAAACAAGATTATCATTATTACTATTACTACTACTATAAACTACTATCTATTACTACTACTATAAACTACTATCTATTACTACTACTATAAACAAGACTATCATTATTACTATTACTACTATAAACTACTATCTATTACTACTACTATAAACTACTATCTATTACTACTACTATAAACTTCTATCTATTACTACTACTATAAACTACTATCTATTACTACTACTAAAACAAGACTATCATTATTACTACTAGACTATCAATATTACTACCATTACTATAACTAATTACTACTACTATTACTACTACCATTACTACTAAACTCCTCTCTTATCCTCCAACCATCTCCGTCTGCAATCTCAAAACTCTTCATCTTGCTCCTCACCACAACACCACTTGTCACTATCGCCGAAATGCCACACACACACACACACCACACACACACACACACACACACACACAAGGTAGCGTCCTCTTGGTACACCGAGAAAAGGTCAACACACACACACACACACACACACACATAGTACATACATACGCACACACACGTAAACAAAGCGCGTAATTATGAGGAAAGGAAAGGAAAGGATGGAAAGAGAGAGAGAGAGAGAGAGAGAGAGAGAGAGAGAGAGAGAGAGAAGAGAGAGAGAGGAGACGAGAGAGAGAGAGAGATGGAGTGAGAGAGAGAGAAGAGAGGGAAGGAGAGAGAGAGGAGAGAGAGAGACGAGAGAGGGAGAAGAGACGAAAGAGAGATGCGAGCGAGAAAAAGAGGAGAGAGAGAGAGAGAGAGTGAGTGTATAATGAAAGAAAAAATGATACACACGACACACAAGATAAGGAAAAACTTAAAACACACACAAGATAAGAAAAAATGAAACACAAACAAACATAAACACACACGTGCAAGATAGGTATGATATCCAAATTACATGAGAGAGAGAGAGAGAGAGAGAGAGAGAGAGAGAGAGAGAGAGAGAGAGAGAGAGAGAGAGAGAGAGAGAGAGAGAGAGAGAGAGAGAGAGAGAGAGGAAGGGAGAGGGGGAGAGAAATAGCACATTATATAAGTAAAACACGAGAGCTTAAAATTATATGGACAAATAAAGGGAGAAAAATTAAAGGGAAGAAACAGAAAAAAAAAGAGAAAGGAATGAGACTTAATTACCACATCATCATCATCATCATCATCACTATACGACAATCAAGGCATCACTATCACCATCACCACCATCATCACTATACGACAATCAACACATCACTATACGACAATCAACACATCACTATACGACAATCAACACATCACTATACGAGAATCAACACATCACTATACGACAATCAACACATCACTATACGACAATCAACACATCACTATACGACAATCAACACATCACTATACGACAATCAACACATCACTATACGAGAATCAACACATCACTATACGACAATCAACACATCACTATACGAGAATCAACACATCACCACCACCATCATCACTATACGACAATCAAGACATCACTATCACCATCACCACCATCATCACTATACGACAATCAACACATCACTATACGACAATCAACACATCACTATACGAGAATCAACACATCACCACCACCATCATCACTATACGACAATCACCATCCCCACCATCATCACAATCACTACTTTAAATTACCCACAACACCCTCAATAACCCCTCCTTCACCCCTTCCCCTACACCTCAATCACCCCCCTCTCCCTTCCCTCCCCACAACATCCCCCTACACCTCAATTCCCCATACCCCTACACATTAATCCCCAACCCCTACACCTCAACCTCCCCTCGTTTACAACCCCCTCAATAGTACCCCCCTTTATCTCACCCCCCCCTATCCCCTCCCCCAACACTTCAACCTCCCCTCCTTCCCCCACCCACCCTCCTCCCTCCACACCCAAGCAACTCACGAACACCCAAGCGAAGGAGAGTGTCTTATTTCTTAGAGGGAGATAGTCTTATTTCTTAGAGGGAGATAGTCTTATTTCTTAGAGGGAGATAGAGGGAGTTGTCTTATTTCTTAGAGGGAGATAGTCTTATTTCTTAGAGGGAGATAGTCTTATTTCTTAGAGGGAGATAGAGGGAGTTGTCTTATTTCTTAGAGGGAGATAGTCTTATTTCTTAGAGGGAGATAGAGGGAGATGTCTTATTTCTTAGAGGGAGATAGAGGGAGTTGTCTTATTTCTTAGAGGGAGATAGTCTTATTTCTTAGAGGGAGATAGAGGGAGATGTCTTATTTCTTAGAGGGAGATAGTCTTATTTCTTAGAGGGAGATAGAGGGAGTTGTCTTATTTCTTAGAGGGAGATAGTCTTTTTTTCTTAGAGGGAGATAGAGGGAGATGTCTTATTTCTTAGAGGGAGATAGAGGGAGTTGTCTTATTTTAGAGGGAGATAGTCTTTATTTAGGGGGGAGATAGAGGGAGATGTCTTATTCGTAGAGGGAGATAGAGGGATTTTCCCTTATTTCTTAGAGGGAGATAGTCTTATTTCTTAGAGGGAGATAGGGGGAGATGTCTTATTTCTTAGGGGGAGATAGTCTTATTTCTAGAGGGAGAAGAGGGAGTTGTCTTATTTTTAGAGGGAGATAGTCTTATTTCTTAGAGGGAGATAGAGGGAGATGTCTTTTTTCTTAGAGGGAGATAGAGGGAGAGTCTTTTTTCTTAGAGGTAGATAGTCTTATTTCTTAGGGAGGGAGAGATAGTTCTTTTTTCTTAGAGGGAGATAGAGGGAGATAGTCTTATTTCTTAGGGGGAGATAAGTTTTAAATTTCTTAGGGGGAAAGATAGAGGGAGATAGTCTTATTTCTTAGAGGGAGATAGAGGGAGATAGTCTTATTTCTTAGAGGGAGATAAGTCTTATTTCTTAGAGGGAGATAGAGGGAGATAGTCTTATTTCTTAGAGGGAGATAAGTCTTATTTCTTAGAGGGAGTCTTATTTCTTAGAGGGAGATAGAGGGAGATAGTCTTATTTCTTAGAGGGAGATAGTCTTATTTCTTAGAGGGAGATAGTCTTATTTCTTAGAGGGAGATAGTCTTATTTCTTAGAGGGAGATAGTCTTATTTCTTAGAGGGAGATCGTCTTATTTCTTAGAGGGAGATAGAGGGAGATAGTCTTATTTCTTAGAGGGAGATAGAGGGAGATAAGTCTTATTTCTTAGAGGGAGATAGTCTTATTTCTTAGAGGGAGATAGTCTTATTTCTTAGAGGGAGATAGTCTTATTTCTTAGAGGGAGATAGTCTTATTTCTTAGAGGGAGATAAGTCTTATTTCTTAGAGGGAGATAGTCTGTAAATTGTAAGAGATAGAGTGGTCTATGGTCTTACCTAATAAGCGATTACATACAGAGCGGGGCAAGGCAAGGCGGGGCGGGGCGTGGGCAGAGACAGGTGTGTGCGGGACATTCACCTCTGTGTGCCCGGCGGGAAGGGTGGCAGCCGTTTGACCCCCCACCCCCCCGATCAGCTGACAGTGACAGGGAGAGCGTCGTGAAGAGTTGCCGGTGAGGGTATTGTTGTTATGTGTGTGTGTGTGTGTGTGTGTGTGTGTGTGTGTGTATGTGTATGTGTGTGTGTGTGTGTGTGGTGTGTGTGTGGTGTGTGTGTGTGTGTGTGTGTGTGTGTGAAATTTATCGGAATGAAGAAATGTTATAATACAAATTCGTTCTCTCTCTTTCTCTCTCTCAAGAAATGGGCACGAGGGTGGGTGTAAGAGAGAAGGAAGAGAAGAATATGAGATATTGATATTGATATATTTATTTGGCCATGTAGTTTTGTACATATGAACATATTACATATAGTGATAAAGCCAGGTCCAATAAGCCGAAGCTTTTATAGGACCTGAAAGCTATAATACATAATAACATAGCAAGGGACTGGTCAGGCCATTTTGGAAAATTAACATTTTATGGATGATATATGGAAGTTAACAATAGTAAACCAATCATTTTAAATGCTTAAAAAAAAAAATCTTAATAACCATAAAAAAAAAAAAAAAAAAAAAAAAAAAAAAAAAAAAAAAAAAAAAAAAAAAAAAAAAAAAAAAAAAAAAAAAAAAAAAAAACTATCCTATCATTTGGAATAATGTGCAATGGCCAATAATGTAAAAAAAAAAACACATAACAGTGAAATTTCAAAATATACAATATGACATTTATGGTTGTAAAGAGTTTATAAATTTTCATTGTATTTGTCAAGCATGCTTTTTATCAAGTTACGTTTGAAAGATTTTAAGTTTTCATCAGTAATAAAAAGTTTTCTGGTAAGTTTTTCCAGCTTTTAGTTCCTCTTGACAAGATACTCTGTTGTGCATGTGATGTCCTGCACAATGGTATACGTAAATCATGTGGTTCGGGTACATTGTAGGGTATTGCTCTAAAGCCAAGGTCTAAAGGTAAAGAGTGTATGGATTTATGTACAAAAAGATTGGGTTTAAAGGAGTATGATATCTGGAAGCTTTAATAACTTGAAGTCTCGGAAAATATGATGGTATGGTCATAACGATTTTTAAAGAACATAACACGTAAAAAACTTTTCTGACTAATAAAGAGGGCCCTCAATGAAGGTTTATAGGCACCTCCCCATACAGATGAACAATATAAAAGATGTGGATATATTAGGGTAAAATAAAAATTGTAGTAAAAAATTTTACATTCAAATAGTGCCTTAGTCTGTAAAGTATGCCTGTGTATAACGATATCCTAGATTTCACAATATCAATATGTTCTTTCCATTTCAACTTACTATCTATATATATCCCTAGAAATTTAAATTCGAAAACCTCATGTAATGATAGATTATTTATCTTTATTTGTGTGTGTACTGGCTGAGTCATAAGGGGACTGGAAACCATAAAGCAAGTTTTATTAATATTTAAAGTTAATTTGTTGCTCTTAATCCAATTTGAAACTTTATTTAATTTTATTTAAGAGAGAGAGAGAGAGAGAGAGAGAGAGAGAGAGAGAGAGAGAGAGAGAGAGAGAGAGAGAGAGAGAGAGAGAGAGAGAGAGAGAGAAGAGAGAGAGAGAGAGAGAGAGAATATAATGAGCATACACACATTCCCAGAAAATTTTCAGGCGTAGAAAATTAGAAGAAAAAACATACGTTCGATCACCGCTTGCTCCTCGGGATTTTCCACTGACAAATGCGGGCGCGGTTACTGTCCCCCTTAATATGGATGGGGTGTGTTGAGTGTATAAGAAGATATTACCACTTACATTACATGACCACTATAAGCTGCAAGGTCTTTCCGAGAGTGAAACTGGCGATCGCGAGTCCAGTTCGCGTGGACAAGACAAGACTGACACACACACACACACACAAACTCTCTCTCTCTTACATGACTGTGCAAATCTCTGCATGATGAGCCGATATAAAAGACTTTCGAGACTTGCCTCACCATCACACTAATTCCCTGAGTGAGTGAGTGTGTGTGTGTGTGTGTGTGTGTTGTGTGTGTGTGTGTGTGTGTGTGTGTGTGTGTGTGTTGTGTGTTGTGTTGGGTTTTGTGTTTTGTATGTGGTTGGGTTTTGTGTGTGTGTGTGTGTGTGTGTTGTGTGGTTTTGTGTGGGGTGTGTGTGTGGTGTGTGTGTGTGTTGTGTGTGCGCGCTACAGCAGGGTTTCCCATTAACTTGATAACAATAACCATCCGTGTCTGTACATAATATTATAAGGTCTAGCCCGTGTGTGTGTGTGTGTGTGTGTGTGTGTGTGTGTGTGTGTGTGTTGTGGTGTGTGTGTGTGTGTGTGTGCGCGCGCGCGCGCAGAAAAATGAATGTCCGTGTGGTCTATCATTGTGTGCAAATTTCCCTGATGAACTTCTCTTTTCTCCTTCTTCTCTCTGTTTTCTTTTGTCTGTCTGTCTGTCTGTCTGTCTGTCTGTCTGTCTGTCTGTCGCTCTCTGTGTCTGTCTGTATATCTCTCTCTCTGTCTGTCTGTCTGTCTGTCTGTCTGTCTCTCTCTCTCTCTCTCTCTCTCTCTCTCTGTGTCTATCTGTGTCTGTATGTCTCTCCCCTAAGACCATAATTAGGCCGCCAAACAGATGGGAGGTGCGCCCTTTGATGACCTCCTTTAGCCTTGACCTCGCACAGGGACCGCCAGGCAGCTCAGTGGTTGGAAGACCCGCCCCGCAAATGAGGTGGAGGGAGGGAGGGAGGGAGGGAGGGAAGGGAGGAGGGAGGGAGAGGAGAGGGGAGAGAGAGAGAGAGAGAGAGAGAGAGAGAGAGAGAGAGAGAGAGACGAGAGGAGGAGAGAGAGAGAGAAGAGAGAGAGAGAGAGAGAGAGAGAGAGAGATTGTAGGTTTTTGTTTTGTTAACGGAGACGAAGTGGAAGAGGACCTATGAAGCGATACTAAGCGACTAAGATCACAACAAGAAGAAGAAGAAGGAAAAAAGATCAATGAAAATGAAATCAGTAAAGAGGAAAAAATAAGAGAGAGAGAGAGAGAGAGAGAGAGAGAGAGAGAGAGAGAGAGAGAGGAGAGAGAAGAGAGAGAGGAGAGGAGAGAGAGAGAGAGAGAGAGAGAGAGAGAGAGAGAGAGGAGAGAGAGAGAGAGAGAGAGAGAAGAGAGACGAGAGAGAGAGAGAGAAAAGAGAGAGAAGAGGAGAGGAGAAAAAAAAAAACACAAAAAAACAATGAAAATGAAATCAAGGCAAAAAGGGAAAAAATAAGATAATGGAATAGGAATGATGCGTCAAATTTAAAGAGGAAAGGAAAGACAAACTGAAAAGATGGAAAGGAGAACAAGGAGGAAGAGGAGTAGCAGAAGGAATACAAAGGACGTTTCAAATAGCAATAGATTCGCTGATTCTTACTAGCTATAGATGCAGTTTGTTTCTAATGGCTACTCTAAAAATACTTACTCACTGCTCCACCAAACTACAAAAACTAAACTACTACTACAAACTAAGACTCACTGCTAGAAACTAAAACTACACCAAAAAATAGATTTACAAATAAATAAATATAGAATAAAATCTAAAAAATAAAATAAAATGTGTAAAATAATAGTGTAATATAAAAAATAAAATAGTGTAAAAATAGAGCAGAAAAGACAGGTAAAAGAGGATGAGAAGGAAGAAGGGAAGGAGGAGGGATGGAGGGAAGGAAGAGGAAGGAAGGGTTAGGGAAGGAAGAGGAAGGAAGGGTTAAGGAAGAAGGGAAGGAGGGATGGAAGGAGGATAAAGAAAGGGTTAAGGAAGAAGGGAAGGAGGGATGGAAGGAGGATAAAGAAAGGGATAGGGAAGGAGGAGGAGGGATGGAAGGAAGGAAGAGGAAGGAAGGGATTAGGAAGAAGAGGGAACAATGATTATTTTTATTTTTTCTCTCATCTCTCCAACTCCTACAAGAATTTCTCTCTCTCCCTCTCAGCATCCCTTCCTGTCTGCCTGTTTGTCTATATCGTTACGTACCCCAACCTTCTTTCTTTCTCTCTCTCTCTCTCTCTCTCTCTCTCTCTCTCTCTCTCTCTCTCTCTCTCTCTCTCTCTCTCTCTCTCTCTCTCTCTCTCTCTCTCTCATAAAGCCACATACTCCTACATCCACGTGCTTCCCCCCCTCTTTTTCTCCTCTTCCACAACCCCCATCCTTTCCCCTCCACCCAACACATCCACCAAGTATCATATTATTACGGCACGTGTTATCCTCTCTCCCCCTCTCTCTCTCCCCTCACAGGCTACTCCCTCTCCCTCTCCTCTCTCATTTCCCCTCACTCCTCTTTCCTACCCTCGTGTTCAACCCCTCTCCCCTCTACTCACATTTTTTTCTCATTCTTTCCCCTCCTATTTTACTACTGGTTTCTCTCTCTCTCTCTCTCTCTCTCTCTCTCTCTCTCTCTCTCTCTCTCTCTCTCTCTCTAACGAATTCTATTGTCTCAACGGAACTCATTTTCCCATATGGACTGAACCCATTACCCCCCTTTCTCTCTCTCTCTCTCTCTCTCTCTCTCTCTCTCTCTCTATCTCTCTCTCTCTCTCTCTCTCTCTCTGAGGTAGGTAGGCCGTCTGACTCATCTCCTTAAAATAAAAAGCAAAAATTACAGAAGAGGAACAAAATAAAAAACAATATTTAATGGACAAGGAAGTAATGGAGGAAAGAAGGAAATTGAAGGAAAGAGGAGAGGGTTGTAAGAATACCCAAGAAGGAAAATAGGAAGGAAGGAAGGAAGGAAGGAAGGAAGGAAGGAAGGAAGGAAGGAAGGAAGGAAGGAAGGAAGGTAATATTGAAAGAAAGGAGGAAGATAAGGAGAATGAAGAACTGGTTTAGAGAAGGGAGAGAGGAGAGAGAGAGAGAGTAGAGAGAGAGAGAGAGAGAGAGAGAGAGAGAGAGACGAGAGAAGAGAGAAGAAAAAAAAAAAAAAGAGAATGGAGGAAAACTTTAAAATAAATCCACACCCCTCCCCCCCAATCTCTCTCTCTCTCTCTCTCTCTCTCTCTCTCTCTCTCTCTCTCTCTCTCTCTCTCTCTCCTATTATCATTCAGTTTAAATGATGCAAATCTGATTCAAGTGATTCAAAGAGATTTTCCTCAATGACACAGATGAGGAGGAATACATAGGAATACATAGGAATAACAAACACCATAAGACCTATTGGTCCATAACTAGGGTATCTGTTGAACTACATACTACTAACTACAACTGCATTTAAGAGGAGGAAGAGGAGGAGGAGGAAGAGGAGGAGGAGGAAGAGGAAGAGGAAGAGGAAGAGGAGGAGGAGGAGGAGGAGGAGGAGGAGGAGGAGGAGGAGGAGAAGGAGGAGGAGAAGGAGGAGGAGGAGGAGAAGGAGGAGGAGAAGGAGGAGGAGGAGGAGAAGGAGGAGAAGAAGGAGAAGAAGGAGGAGAAGAAGAAGAAGGAGGAGAAGGAGGAGGAGAAGGAATACAAAGGAATACAAAGGAAACACAAACAGCAACAGACCGATAGGTCCTTACAAGACTGTTTGCTTTAACTACACTACACTAACTAGATAATAAGAGAGAAAGGATAGAAAGTAGAAGGCTCCCCCCCACCCACCCATCCCTCCAGCCGAAGCTGGCCGGAAAAGAAGTGATACCATGCAATATAGAAAAACTGCATGGAATTTGTGAGGAAAGTTGAAAGCTGTAATCTATGGCTAACTACTACTAGTTTGTGGGGGTAGGTTTAGTGCTTGATAGATAGGTCATGTTATGTGTGTTTTGTAATGGTGTGAACACAGTGTGGAGGTTCAAGGGGTGGTGCGGCAGCCTTGCCTGGCGCTTTCTTGGGAGGCAGCAGTCAATCAGGCCCGAGAAGGAGAAGGAGAAAGAGGAGGAGGAGGAGGAGGAGAAGGGGTGATGAGGAGGAAGGGATATATGGAGGTGAAGGAGAACAATGATGGAGCGAATTTTTGAAAAAGGAAGGACATGAAAGAAATAAAGAAATAAACAACAACGAAACTAAACATAATTCTGACAAAATAAATACTGAAAAGAAGGAGGAAGAAGTAAAGAAAAAAAGGTCGCAATAATAATAATATGGTGAGGAACTTCCGGGTGACCTTGGCAGAAGAACCCCCCCCCTTCCTTCTCCCTACCCCCTACCCCTTCCCCCACCTCCATCAGGGCAGACCAGGTCACCTTTCCTACCCTCCTCCCCAACCCCAACCTTGGCAGAGCTCCCCCCTACCCAAATACCTTACCCCTCCCCTCCCCCCTACACCCATTGTCCCCCTCCCCCCTACCTTACCCCTTCTCTCTCCCCTACACCCCTTCTGTCCCCCTCCACCCTTCCTTACCCCTTCTGCCCCCCCCCCTCCCCCTACCTCCATCAGGGCAGACCAGGTCACCTTTCTCCCCCAACAGGATCTTAGCCAGTCACGAAGCATGTATAAACAAATAAATAAATAATGATAATGATAACTAATAGTATGTAACTAAATATAATGTGACGATAAAATAATAATAACTCTTCTTTTCCTCTACTTTTTTTTCTCCATTTGCATCTTTTACTGCACATTTTCTTTTTCTTTCTCCTCCTTTATTCTGCACATTTTCCTCTTCTTTATCCCTTATTCTGCACATTTTCCTCTTCTTTATCCCTTAATCTGCACATTTCCTCTTCTTTATCCCTTATTCTGCACATTTTCCTCTTCTTTATCCTTAATCTGCACATTTCTCTTCTTTATCCTTATCTGCACATTTCTCTTCTTATCCCTTAATCTGCACATTTCCTCTTCTTTATCCCTTATTCTGCACATTTCCTCTTCTTTATCCCTTATTCTGCACATTTTCCTCTTTTTTCTCCCTTATTCTGCACATTTCCTCTTCTTTATCCCTTATTCTGCACATTTTCCTCTTCTTTATCCCTTATTCTGCACATTTTCCTCTTCTTTATCCCTTAATCTGCACATTTCCTCTTCTTTATCCCTTATTCTGCACATTTTCCTCTTCTTTATCCCTTAATCTGCACATTTCCTCTTCTTTATCCCTTATTCTGCACATTTCCTCTTCTTTATCCCTTATTCTGCACATTTTCCTCTTTTTTCTCCCTTATTCTGCACATTTCCTCTTCTTTATCCCTTATTCTGCACATTTTCCTCTTCTTTATCCCTTATTCTGCACATTTTCCTCTTCTTTATCCCTTAATCTGCACATTTTCCTCTTCTTATCCCTTAATCTGCACATTTCCTCTTCTTTATCCCTTATTCTGCACATTTTCCTCTTTTTTTCTCCCTTATTCTGCACATTCCTCTTCTTTATCCCTTATTCTACACATTTTCCTCTTCTTTATCCCTTATTCTGCACATTTTCCTCTTTTATCCCTTATTCTGCACATTTCCTCTTCTTTATCCCTTAATCTGCACATTTTCCTCTTTTTATCCCTTATTCTGCACATTTCCCTCTTCTTTATCCCTTATTCTGCACATTTTCCTCTTTTTTATCCCTTATTCTGCACATTCCCTCTTCTTTATCCCTTATTCTGCACATTTTCCTCTTTTTTATCCCTTATTCTGCACATTTTCCTCTTTTATCCCTTATTCTGCACATTTCCCTCTTTTTTTATCCCTTATTCTGCACATTTTCCTCTTTTATCCCTTATTCTGCACATTTCCTCTTCTTTATCCCTTATTCTGCACATTTTCCTCTTTTATCCCTTATTCTGCACATTTTCCTCTTTTATCCCTTATTCTGCAAATTTCCCTCTTCTTTATCCCTTATTCTGCACATTTTCCTCTTCTTTATCCCTATTCTGCATATTTACTCTTCTTTATCCCTTATTCTGCACATTTCCCTCTTCTTTATCCCTTATTCTGCACATTTTCCTCTTCTTTATCCCTTATTCTGCACATTTCCTCTTTTATCCCTTATTCTGCAAATTTCCCTCTTCTTTATCCCTTATTCTGCACATTTTCCTCTTCTTTATCCCTTATTCTGCACATTTTCCTCTTTTATCCCTTATTCTGCAAATTTCCCTCTTCTTTATCCCTTATTCTGCACATTTTCCTCTTCTTTATCCCTTATTCTGCACATTTTCCTCTTTTATCCCTTATTCTGCAAATTTCCCTCTTCTTTATCCCTTATCTGCACATTTCCCTCTTCTTTATCCCTTATTCTGCATATTTACTCTTCTTATCCCTTATTCTGCACATTTCCCTCTTCTTTATCCCTTATTCTGCATATTTACTCTTCTTTATCCCTTATTCTGCACATTTCCTCTTTTATCCCTTATTCTGCATATTACTCTTCTTTATCCCTTATTCTGCACATTTCCCTCTTTTATCCCTTATTCTGCATATTTACTCTTCTTTATCCCTTATTCTGCACATTTTCCTCTTTTATCCCTTATTCTGCACATTTTCCTCTTTTATCCCTTATTCTGCAAATTTCCCTCTTCTTTATCCCTTATTCTGCACATTTCCCTCTTCTTTATCCCTTATTCTGCATATTTACTCTTCTTTATCCCTTATTCTGCACATTTCCCTCTTTTATCCCTTATTCTGCATATTTACTCTTCTTTATCCCTTATTCTGCACATTTCCCTCTTCTTATCCCTTATTCTGCATATTTACTCTTCTTATCCCTTATTCTGCACATTTCCCTCTTTTATCCCTTATTCTGCATATTTACTCTTCTTTATCCCTTATTCTGCACATTTCCCTCTTTTATCCCTTATTCTGCATATTTACTCTTCTTTATCCCTTATTCTGCACATTTCCCTCTTTTATCCCTTATTCTGCATATTTACTCTTCTTTATCCCTTATTCTGCACATTTCCCTCTTTTATCCCTTATTCTGCATATTTACTCTTCTTTATCCCTTATTCTGCACATTTCCTCTTCTTTATCCCTTATTCTGCATATTTACTCTTCTTTATCCCTTATTCTGCATATTTACTCTTCTTTATCCCTTATTCTGCACATTTCCCTCTTTTATCCCTTATTCTGCATATTTACTCTTCTTTATCCCTTATTCTGCACATTTCCCTCTTTTATCCCTTATTCTGCATATTTACTCTTCTTTATCCCTTATTCTGCATATTTACTCTTCTTTATCCCTTATTCTGCATATTTACTCTTCTTTATCCCTTATTCTGCACATTTACTCTTCTTTATCCCTTATTCTTTATTTATCTCCTGTTTTCCTCTTCTCTCTTCTGCATCTTTTACTCCTCTTCTCTTTTTTCTCCTATATTCTGCCTATTTTCCTCCTTTTTTTCCTCTTCATTTTTTAATATATCGATTCTCTCTCTCTTTTCCTCTTCCCTCTCCCTTTTCCTCCTCTTCCTTCTCTATTATGCACGTTTCTCCTTCCCTTCCTCTTCCTGTTCACCTCTTTCTCTTCTCCCTTTCTTTATATTCTTCTTCTCTTATTCCTCATTTTTTCCCTCTTCTTGAAGGTCACCAATGCATCTTTTCTCTTCGTCTTTTATATTTGCAATTATCTTTTCTCTCAAGTTCTTCCCTCCTCCTCCTCCTCATGTTTATTCTGTGCATTTTGAAATAGTTACCCTCACCCACTTCCTCTTCCTCTCTCTCTCTCTCTCTCTCTCTCTCTCTCTCTCTCTCTCTCTCATTATTTCTTTCTGACTTTCCCTTTTCCTTCTTTGTTCTGATTTCCCACTCCTTTCTTCACTCTTCTCTTGTTAATTACATATGTTTTGTAATATCTCATTGGAGTGAAACGTTACACACACACACACACATACACGTGAAACCAATCAACACAACAACAATAATAATAATAATAATAATAATAACGCATAACACAATAGAATCATTTTAAAAAGACTAACAAATGTAAAAGTGTGTGTATATGTGTGTGTGTGTGTGTGTGTGTGTGTGTGTGTGTGTGTGTGTGTGTGTGTGTGTGTGTGTGTGTGTGTGTGTGTGTGTGTGTGTGTGTATGCCATGTCATCAAGTACATTTCAAGTACATACAACCCAGTACAAACGTATAGCAGTTTAATATATAACAGCAGTACACACACACACACGCACACACACACACACAATAACAGCGTACACAATGACCTACTAACACACGTAGCTACATGGTCAAAAGTGTACTGCGTCAGGAATACGTGTGTGTGTGTGTGTGTGTGTGTGTGTGTGTGTGTGTGTGTGTGTGTGTGTGTGTGTGTGTGTGTGTGTGTGTGTGTGTGTGTGTGTGTGTGTGTGTGATATAACCCTTCAATACACACGTTTTACCTCTCTCTCTCTCTCTCTCTCTCTCTCTCTCTCTCTCTCTCTCTCTCTCTCTCTCTCTCTCTCTCTCTCTCTCCATATTTTCCTCCTCTTCAAGCCAACATTTCCTCCACTCCTCCCTGCATATGCTCCCTCCTCCTTCTCTCCCTCATCTTCTCGCTTACTTAATCTCTCTCTTCCCCTCCTCCTCCTACCAAAGTAAAGGACAGGGAGAACAAGATAAAGAGAGGGGAAGGGAAGGGGAAGGGAAGAGGAAGGAGGGGAAGGGAAGGGGAAGGAGGGGAAGGGAAGGGGAAGGAGGAGAAGGGAAGGGGAAGGGAAGGGGAAGGAGGGGAAGGAGGGGAAGGGAAGGGGAAGGGAAGGGGAAGGAGGGGAAGGGAAGGGGAAGGAGGGGAAAGGTTAAGGATAGAAAGAGAAAAGGAGAATTCGCCACTTAATCAAATATTACATAAACATAGAGAGAGAGAGAGAGAGAGAGAGAGAGAGAGAGAGAGAGAGAGAGAGAGAGAGAGAGAGAGAGAGAGAGAGAGAGAGAGAGAGAGAGAGAGAGAGAGAGAGAGAGAGAGATTACGTTGTCCGTTGAATCAATGATGCATGTATGATGTATTAGAAAGAAAATAGAGAAATAGAAGATAAATACTAGTAGAAAATAATATCTAAGAAATAAAATCAAGAGGAATGCAAAGGATAAAACAAACTGCGTAGTCTATGAATTAGTTAAACGAAACTATAGTCTATTCACTTCAGGTGGATTCCTGGGCTGGCAGCTGCTCGATGCCTACCCGAGTTTGTAAGGACGTCGCTGATTGGCTGATAGACTTGGGCTGGGTGGTGGTAGTGGTGGTGGTGGTACCTTGCCTCGCCGCTACCAAAACCCTTGCGTTGCCTCAGAAAAACATTCATATTTCTTTGCTTAACTCACCTCTTACACAAGATAGGCCTATTTTGTTTGCATCAGTGAATCAGGCAGTGATTGGTCAACAATAACACGCTATTCGTAACTCAATAGGGTAAAAAATAAAGTCATGGCTGAGTATCACACGAGTAGGCAGATTTTCAAGTTTCAATGCATTGAAATGTTGTACTCCTACCCGATATTACCAAGCTACCAGATGATATTTAGGTTAAACTGAGCCTACTATCGTGTTCAGGATACATTGCTGCATATCTTGAGCATAGAAAAAATTCAGTAAGACTACACCAATATTAAGATAATTGAAGGAAAGTAAAAGTGTATAAACATTTTTCTTGCTTTTTTTGCTTAAACTCGCTGTAACTCCATCAGTTTTGCTCGCATTAAATTTTGAATCGCTGTTTCAAAATCCTCACAATTTTTTTTATTCTTAAGGTATGTAGCACGTACCAATAAGGAAAAAATTATGTGGTCAGTGTTTAATAAAGTAAAACTACTGAAACTGGCGCCGTGACTGGTGACTCAAGTCAGTGGTGAGCATTGCTCCCACAGGAGAGATGGGTTCTGGGGAGTGCTATCAGAGGCTCACCAGTCACGGCGCCAGTTTCAGTAGTTTTACTTTATTAACCACTTTGACCACATAATGTTTTCCTTATTGATACGTGCTACATACCTTAAGAATTGAAAAATTGTGAGGATTTGAAACAGCGATTCAAAATTTAATGCGAGCAAAACTGATGGAGTTACAGCGAGTTGAAAGCAAAAAAAGCAAGAAAAATGTTTATACACTGTTTTACTTTCCTTCAATTATCTTAATATTGGTGTAGTCTTATTGAATTTTTTTTATGCTCAAGATATGCAGCAATGTATCCTGAACACGATAGTAGGCTCAGTTTAACCTAAATATCATCTGGTAGCTTGGTAATATCGGGTAGGAGTACAACATTTCAATGCATTGAAACCTGAAAATCCGCCTACTCGTGTGATACTCAGCCATGACTTTATTTTTTACCCTATTGAGTTACGAATAGCGTGTTAATGTTGACCAATCACTGCCTGATTCACTGATGCAAACAAAATAGGCCTATCTTGTGTAAGAGGTGAGTTAAGCAAAGAAATATGAATGTTTTTCTGAGGCAACGCAAGGGTTTTGGTAGCGGCGAGGCAAGGTATGTACCACCACCACCACCTCCATCCAGCCCGAGTCTATCAGCCAATCAGCGACGTCCTTACAAACTCGGGTAGGCATCGAGCAGCTCCCAAAAATCCAGCTTAAGTGAATAGACTCTAGTAGAAAATAATATCTAAGAAATAAAATCAAGAGGAATGCAAAGGATAAAACAAACTGCGTAGTCTATGAATTAGTTAAACGAAACTAGCTATTTTACGGGAACAATAGGAAACTAACACTTATACTAACCAACTAAACTAACCTAATCTACATGTAAAAGAAACGAGACGATAAAATCTAAGGTTGTCATGGAAAAATACTACTACTGGAAAATGTAATAAATGAGTTAAAAAAAATAAGGCGAGTAAAAATAGAAGCAAATAACACTGTAAAAAACAATAGAAAATAAAGAAAATAAGGAAAGTAAAAATAGAAGCAAATAAGGCGAGTAAAAATAGAAGCAAATAATACTGTAAAAAATAATAGAAAATAAAGAAAATAAGGCGAGTAAAAATAGAAGCAAATAATACTTAAAAAAATAGAAAATAAAGAAAATAAGGAAAGTAAAAATAGAAGCAAATAATACTTAAAAAAAATAGAAAATAAAGAAAATAAGGCGAGTAAAAATAGAAGCAAATAATACTAAAAAATATAAAACATAAAAAAATAACTAAAATTAAAAATAATAGAAAATAAAGAAATAAGGAAGAGAACAAATAAATAAAAAATATGTACAAAAAAAATGTTAAAAAAATTGTATATATGTAAAAAAAAAAATTGGAAGGTAAGAAAAAAAAAAAAAAAAAAAAAAAATTTAGTCAAGGTTAATAAAATGAGAGGCAATGTCTTCCGTCCATCCCTACTGGTGACAGCTCTTTATAGGCATGACAGGTCAATACCGGGATAGGTTATAGGCGGGTGAATATTTAAAGTCCACGGCTGTTGACAAGTAGTATCTTTCTTTTATGCTTCTATTTTTTATTCTTTATTTTGTATTGTTTTTTTTTGTATTATTTGCTTCTATTTTTATTCCTTATTTTCTTTATTTTCTATTTTTTTTTTTTTTATTATTTGCTTCTATTTTTATTCCTTATTTTCTTTATTTTCTATTTTTTTTATTTTTATTATTTGCTTCTATTTTTTACTCGCCTTATTTTCTTTATTTTCTATTTTTTTTTACAGTATTATCTGCTTCTATTTTTACTCCTTATTTTCTTTATTTTCTATTTTTTTATTATTTGCTTCTATTTTTACTCTATTTTTTTTTTTACTCATTTATTACATTTACCAGTAGTGTTATTTTTCCATGACAACCAGATATTTTATTCTCTAGTTTCTTTTACTTGTAGTTACTTGTAGATTAAGTCGTGTTAATTATTCTTTTCATGGTTTTACTTTGAGATAGCGTGGCCAGGTTGGTTATGGTAAATGTTCACCACGGAGTTTAGAGTACAAAAAAATATGAATCGCAATATTGATAGTAATGATAATAATGATCATGAAAATAGTTATAATGGGAAGAAAAAGAAGAAGAGGAGGAATACATTGAAGGTTAAAATGATTGATATGAATAATAGTTTTTTTCTCTCTCTCTCTCTCTCTCTCTCTCAGGGTACCTGAGTGAATTCTGGTGTTTTTTTAAAAACACCAGAATCCTTTACAAAACATATTTAACGAGAGAGGAGAGAGAGGAGAGAGAAGAGAGAGAGACGAGGAGAGAGAGAAAAGAGAGAGAGAGAGAGATGAGAGAAGAGAGGAGACAGAGAGAGAGAGAGAGAGAGAGGAGAGAGGAGAGAGAGAGAGAGAGAGAGAGAGAGAGAGGGGAAAAAAATTGTACAGTACTTGAAGCTCCTTGACTCTCTTTGTAGTAGCTACTTGTCTTCGTACTCAGGCAGGCAGGCAGGCAGGCAGGCAGGCAGGCAGGCAGGCAGGCAGGCAGGCACACACACACACACACACACACACACACACACACACACACACACACAACACACACACCCACACAATATCTCTCACTTCACATTACATTATCTAAAAACACGTGCCTTGTCTGTGAGGGGGAGAGAGAGAGAGAGAGAGAGAGAGAGAGAGAAGAGAGAGGGGAGAGAGAGAGAGAGAGAGAGGAGGAAGAGAGAGAGAGAGAGGAGAGAGAGAAGGGAGAGGAGGAGAGAGAGAGAGAAGGAGGAGAGAGAGAGAGACGAGAGAGAAGAAGACGAGAGAAGGAGAGAGAGAGAGAGAGGAGGGGAGGAGGGGAAGAAAAGAGAGGAGAGAGAGAGAGAGTGAGGATTTAATATAATTATTTACTTAACTGTATTTTTTTTATCATTGTATATAATATTCCTGTATTTAAGACAAGGTGAGATAATGTCTTATTTTTGCTTTTCTACGGTCTTTTCCTAGTTCCCATTTTTCTTTTCCTATTTCCTATTTTTCTTTTATCTTTTTATTTCATTTTCCTATTTCCGGTTTTTTTTTATTTCATTTTCCTATTTTTCTTTTCTTTTTCCTATTTCCTATTTTTCTTTTTTTCCTATTTCCATTTTGGATCACCTGAAGAACCGTCACCCCAGAATGTCCACCTGAAGATCAGTCACCCCAGGATATCCCACCTGAAGATCCGTCACCCCAGCCCACAGTGAATGTAATATATAAAATTAGGATAACAAATATATTCCTTTGTGTTATGCATCTTTTTGTGAAAGTTTAAAGAAAAAATTAAGAGTAATATACAGTGTTCCAAAATACAAAATACATTATACTTTACTCAGTATTCCAAAATACAGTACATTTATTTCGTAGATTTATACTTCAGGCAGTCTTTTGTTTGGCATTTCCACAGAAAACCATCCTTCGATCACGAGTATTTTGTCCAATTCATCCAGTTATCACAAGTATCACACTTAACTTCACGCTTTAAGTCTGTTTTGTTGAAGCCACCGAATAACTTTAGTGAAATCAGCACACAGCAGTGGTAGGACGCTAGGGTTTGGAAGGCATTGCGTGCCAGGGTCCACGGACTCCTAGGACTTTATTTTGTTTAGCCCACTTATATTACTTTTATATAGTCCTCCTACCTGACTGGAGCTTGGGTCCTGACTCCTCCCTTTTACCCATTTGACCTGACCTCACTTGGAAGGTGAAGTCAGGTCAGGTCTTGACCCACCTGAAGAACTGTCACCCCCAGGTGTCGCCACCTGAAGAACCGTCACCTTGCCAAACTCTGATCTTCAGGTGATCCTCATTTTTTTTTTTTCCTATATCCTATTTTACTTTTCTTTTTCTATTTCCTATTTCCTTTTCTTTTCCTATTTCCTTTTTTTTCCTATTTTTTTTCTTTTTGTTCCCTATTTCCTATTTTTTCCCCTATTTTTTCCTTCCTATTTTACTTTTTTTTTCCTATTTCCTTTTTGTTTCTCCTATTTTCTATTTTTTTTCCTATTTCCTATTTTTCTTTTCCTTTTTCCTATTTTTCTTTTCCTATTTCCTATTTCTCTTCTTTTCCTATTTTCAATTTTTCTTTTCTTTTCCTATTTCCTATTTTTATTTTATTTTCCTATTTTTCTTTTTTTTTCCTACTTCCTATATTTTTTCCTATCTACTGTTTGATTGTTTGTGGATCTCTATTATAGTTTTTTACACGTACATTTTTTTTTTAATATTATAATTAAGACAAAATTAAATAGTCTTTTCATTATATTTCTCTAACTACTGTTTTAATTATTTGTGGCTATCTTTAAAGTCATTCACTCCCACTTCTTACCATCTACTCCTCCTCCTTCTTCACACCTCTACTCTTCTCTCCTCCTCCTTCTTCTTTACCCCTTCTACTCTCCTCCTCCTCCACACCTATATACTCTCCTCCTCCTCCTCCACACCTCTACTCTACTCTTCTCCTCCTCCACACCTCTACTCTACTCCTCCTCCACACCTCTACTATCCTCCTCCTCCTTCTCCACACCTCTACTATCCTCCTCCTCCTTCTCCACACCTCTACTCTTCTCGGATCACCTGAAGATCCGTCACCCCCGAGTTTGGCAGGGTGACGGATCTTCAGGTGGGATATCCTGGGGTGACGGTTCTTCAGGTGGCAACACCTGGGGTGACGGTTCTTCAGGTGGGGTCAAGACCTGACCTGACTTCACCTTCCAAGTGAGGTCAGGTCAAATGGGTAAAAGGGAGGAGTCAGGACCCAAGCTCCAGTCAGGTAGGAGGACTATATAAAAGTAAGTGGGCTAAACAAAATAAAGTCCTAGGAGTCCGTGGACCCTGGCACGCAATGCCTTCCAAACCCTACCGTCCTACCACTGTTGTGTGCTGATTTCACTAAAGTTATTCGGTGGCTTCAACAAAACAGACTTAAAGCGTGAAGTTAAGTGTGATACTTGTGATAACTGGATGAATTGGACAAAATACTCGTGATCGAAGGATGGTTTTCTGTGGAAATGCCAAACAAAAGACTGCCTGAAGTATAAATCTACGAAATAAATGTACTGTATTTTGGAATACTGAGTAAAGTATAATGTATTTTGTAACACTGTATATTACTCTTAATTTTTTCTTTAAACTTTCACAAAAAGATGCATAACACAAAGGAATATATTTGTTATCCTAATTTTATATATTACATTCACTGTGGGCTGGGGTGACGGATCTTCAGGTGGGATATCCTGGTGTGACGGATCTTCAGGTGGACATTCTGGGGTGGCGGTTCTTCAGGTGATCCCTCTTCTCTCCTTCTTCTCCTCCTCCTCCACACCACACCACACCACACCTCTACTCTACTCTCCTCCTCCTCCTCCTCCTCCTCCTTTACACCTTTACTCTCCTCCTCCTCCACACCTCTACTCTACTCTCCTCCTCCTCCTCCACACCTCTAGTCTCCTCCTCCTCCACACCTCTACTCTAGTCTCCTCCTCCTCCACACCTCTACTCTACTCTCCTCCTCCTCCACACCTCTACTCTCCTCCTCTTCCTCCTCCACACCTCTCCTCTACTCTCCTCTCCTCCTCCTCCACACCTCTCCTCCTTCCTCCTCACCCCCTCCCCTTCCTTCCCCCTCACACCTCCATTCTTCACACCTCTACTCTTCACACCTCTACTCCTCCCCTCTCCCCTCCTCCCTCCCTCATTCATTCATTCATTCACAACTGTATACAACTTGTTGCTGCCTCACTCACCCCCCCCCTCCTCCACTTCCTCCTCCTCCTCCACACTCACCCCTTCTCCTCCCTCTAGGCCAGCACCACAAAGTTCATACTCCCCCCTCCCTATACTCCCTACACGGGGGTTGGTGGAGGCGGGGAGGGGGGAGAGGTAGGAGGGGGGCATTTCGTTACCTGGAGTAAATAAGTTGAGTGGAGGGGAGTGGAACAGGGGAACAGTACTACGAGGAAGAAGAAGAGGAGGAGGAGGAGGAGGAGGAGGAGGAGGAGGAGGAGGAGGAGGAGGACGGATGAATGGATGAGTGACAAGTGGATGACTGAATGAAAAAGTAATTCAATACATAAATGACCGAATTACGTCACGTGTTTACATTTTGCTATGAAGATGAAAATTTTAGAAGTAAAAAAAAATATTATATGAATGGATGAATAGCTGAACAGATTATCGCACATGTGAGTTGATAGAATACATAAAAGATGAATATATCACGTCTTGGTAAAAAGGAAATTCACCGAAATGTAAAATATATAATACTAAAATATATATGTAAAAATGAAGAAAAAAACATGTATATAAATGAATAATCACAATAAAAACAGGTAAAAATAAAGAGCAATAAAAATACAGGTAAATGATAATAAATAAACAACAAAACTTACAGACCAGTTCACAAAACCTTCAAACAAGTGTCAGCTGTTACCATTTACACCCCTCCCCCCCAACACCCAGTCCACCCCCAACCCCCACGTCCACCCCCAACCCCCACGTCCACCCACAACACCCCCCCCCCACCACCACCACCACACAAGCTGACACTGTTGTTGTTGTTGTTGTTGTTTAAACGGATCTGGTTTGTACACGCTAAGACACAGACACATACACTACCACCATCCCTATATTCTTACCACTACTACCTTTACCACTACTACCACTCTACCACCATCCCTATATTCTTATAACTACCACTACTACCACCATCCTAATATTCTTACAACTACCACTACTACCATCATCCCTATATTCTTACCACTACCACTCTACCACCATCCCTATATTCTTATAACTACCACTACTACCACCATCCTAATATTCTTACAACTACCACTACTACCACCATCCCTATATTCTTACCACTACCACCACTACCACTCTACCACCATCCCTATATTCTTACCACTACTACTTCCACCACTACCACTATCACCTACACACACACACACCATCCCTATATTATTACAACTACTACTACTATCACCTAAACCACCATCCCTATATTTTTACCACTACTACTACCACCACTACCACTCTACCACCATCCTAATATTCTAACCACCACTACTACCGCTATCACCTAAACTCCCAACCATCAGTTAATCACCTTTATCTATCATCCTTATCACCATTCCTATCACTATTACGTGGACAGTTTTCCTTATACCACTCATACTCACCCCCCCTTCCCCCTCCTTCACACCCCAACCCCCCCTCCCTTCCCCCTACACTCCTCCAGGACCTGTCCACCCTACATCTACATAAATAGGGCAGGTTTAAAATCTTTCCCCAGGTAAATGATTTGTAATGAGGACACTAGACAGTCAGCCAGCACACTTTCCCATCGTGTTATGAGGGGAAGGGGGTGATGTGAAGGGGTGTTGGAGAAGGGGGTGGTGGGAAGGGGGTGGTGGGGAAGGAGTGAAGGGGGAAGGGGGTGTTGGGGAGGGGAGAGAAGGGGGAAGGGGGTGTTGGGGAAGGAGTGAAGGGGAGGGGAGATGTGTTGGGGAGGGGAGAGAAGGGAAGGGGTGATGGTGAGGTGGAGGTGTAAGGGGTGATGGGAAGGGTGGTGGAGAAAGGGGAAGGAGTGGGGTGATGGTGAAGGGGGTGAAGAGGGTGTTGGGAAGGGGTGAAGAAGGAGGTGTTGAGGGTGGGGTGATAGGAAGGGTGATGGGGAAAGGGGTGTTGGGGTGATGATGAAGAGGGTTGTACAGGGTTTTTGGGAAGGGGCGAAGGGGAGAGGTGTTGGGGTGGGGTGATAGCGAAGGGGTGAAGGCTGAAGGGGAAGGGTGTGTTGGGGAAGGTGATGGTGGGGAAAATGTTGGTGACGGGGAAGTGGGTGTACAGGGAGGGGTGATGGGGAAGTGGGTGATGGGGAAAGGGGTGTTAGGGAAGGGGTGATGGTGAGGTGGAGGGGTGAAGGGGAGGGTGTTGGGGAAGAGGAGAGAAGGGGAGGGGGTGTTGGGGAAGAGAAGGGAAGGGAAAGGGTTGAAGGAGCGGTTGGGATTGAGGAAAGGGGTGAGGGGAAGGGGGTGGAGGTGTTGGGGAAGGTTGTGTTGGGGGTAGTGATGGGGGAAGGGGAGGGGAGGGAAGGGGTGCCATCTGTAGCATCCACACCTGTTTTGTTCCGCCTGTAGGAATTTTCCACTCACTGTCTAGTCTCTCTCTCTCTCTCTCTCTCTCTCTTCTCTCTCTCATTCAGTGTTAGTACCGATCCCACCCATGCCTTCCCCCCACCCATCTCCCTCAAGCTTAGAATGATAACGCACGCAATTGTTTTTCTTATCATCAACAACAGGGTCAAAACGATGGTACTAATGATGCTACACACACACACACACACACACGATGGTTTGTCACTATCGAAGGAGTATTACTTTTATCATTACTACTACTTTTTATCTTTGTGCTACTGCTACCATCTCTCTCTCTCTCTCTCTCTCTCTCTCTCTCATCACCCCTCCCCCAGGCCTAGCACTGCATAATCACCCCACACGTCACTATACTCTCTCTCTCTCTCTCTCTCTCTCATCACCCCCTACCCAAGACTAGCACTGCATAAAATAATCACCCCACACGTCACCATACTCATACTCTCTCTCTCTCTCTCTCTCTCATCACCCCCCCCCACCCAAGACTAGCACTGCATAATCACTCCACACGTCACCATACTCTCTCTCTCTCTCTCTCTCTCTCTCTCTCTCTCTCTATGTGATGGTGGTGTTGAGAAAGAGATGATGTTCAAAGCCATTCCTAACTACTACTACCACCACTCCTCTTCCTCCTCCTTCTCCTACTACTACTATTACTACTACTACTACAACTACTACTATCAATACTATTCAAGAATGGAGAAAAAGACCCGTAATAATGAAATGTTACAAGAAATGACACATCACTGTAAACTCAGGTGGTGTGTGTGTGTGTGTGTGTGTGTGTGTGTGTGTGGTGTGTGTGTGTGTAATGATCCATTCACACACACACACACAGGTCGTAACCGCGAAAAAGTTAACCTAACACACAATTAAACCTGACCTTGACATTATGAAGCACACCCACACACACACATACACACACATGAGGCTATAATGAGATCCTAGTCAGCAGATCACCACCACACGGCTTAGCTAGCAAGGTCAGGGAGGTCACAGGTCACATAATGGGTAATGCTCCTCACACACTATATATACCACGGTCACAACACCCAAGGTTACCCCACAATGATAATAATAATAATAATGTTTTCCTACCAAGGCACACGTGTATATATTATCTTTACTTTGCTTTAGTACGTAACCCCTTCACGCCCAGATCTTTGCTTTGCTATAAAAAATTGTCTGTTGTTTGCCATAAAATAACGAAAAATAACTAAATTAGCTAGTGGACAAGGATACTAAACAGGTCATATCTATAAAAACATTGCTTATATTTACTAAAAAATCATCTAATGGTGGTCAAATTACAATGGAAATTACGTTCTGGGCCTCAAGGGGTTAAGTCCATTTAAATCCTGTTTGAATAATTACGGGTTTTTTTTCTTCCTGTATGCCTTCTGGTGAAAATACAATTATTATTATTATTATTATTATTATTGACACACGGTTCGTACGATACTCTTTACAATGGACGTCTAAATGCATGTAAAAAGAATAGTGCTGAATTATCTAGTGCAACTTTAATCAACGAGTAATTAATGAACTAATCAATTTGTTTTATGTAAAATGTCAAGGATAGCACTGTCAAGGGGAACTCTCTCTCTCTCTCTCTCTCTCTCTCTCTCTCTCTCTCTCTCTCTCTCTCTCTCTCTCTCTCTCTCTCTCCTCCAGGGGCACCACGTCCTTGCCACTTCCCCAACACCCCCACCCCAACCCCGCCTTCTAATCCCACCCCAACCCACACGACCACCCTTCTAACCCCACCCTCACCCCCCAACCCTACCTCCTAACCCCACCCCAACCCACACGACCACCCTTCTAACCCCACCCTCACCCCCTAACCCTACCTCCTAACCCCACCCCAACCCACACAACCCCCTCTCTAACTCCAACCCACGACCCACTCAACCCCCCTCCTAACCCCACAATCCTACCTCCTGTCTAAAACTTGGGCTGAACATCTCTCAAGCACGCTTCCAACACACACACACACATGGATACACACACACACACACACACACACACACGTGGAGTGCCCCAGGAGTAACTTTTATCCCCTCATTACATTTTCATCCTCGACAATCAGTGTGATATTCCTAAACAACCAAACACATTTTTTTTACATTTACATACGAGTAAGGTTAAGTTTTACGATGATGAGGTAGGGGAGGCGGGGCAGGTTGCATGGAGGGCAGGTTGCATCATTGCCTCTAACTCGCATGTTATCACACGTACATCGTCTTAATACTACTACTACTACTACTATAAACTACTACAACTACAACAATAATAATAAAAAGTTAATGCGAGTTAGAAGCAATGATGCAACCTGCCCCGCTCTCCCCTAATAATCCTATACTTGTTTAGCCGAATACAAGAGTGAAGACGTGGATATTCAAGCTATAAGTATTGTAATAGTAAAAGTATAGTAATAATATAATAGTATAAGTTAATAGTAAAAATGGATGTGGTGTTGGTAGATGGCAATTACTACTACTGTTAATAGTACTAAAACTAAATTACTACTACTAAAAATGTTGTATTTGGGGGATCTGAGAAAGAGATGTAAATGGAAGTGCTGAATATAAACACGTTATTTTTTTTTCATCTTATAAAGTAACATGATCCCACATGAAATAGTAATTTAGTGAGGCTGAGAAATATAGATGGTTGATAAGATGATGGTTTTGTTATGTATAAATTGAGAGAGAGAGAGAGAGAGAGAGAGAGAGAGAGAGAGAGAGAGAGAGAGAGAGAGAGAGAGAGAGAGAGAGAGAGAGGGGAGAGAGAGGAGAGAAGAGAGAGAGAGAGAGAGAGAGAGAGAGAGAGAGAGAGTTCGTAAGTTAGTTTAGTTGAAGAATGAGTGAGAGAATAACAAGCTAGATATAAAAATAGACTTTACAAACACAAATACAAAAAGAAAAAAGTAAAAAATTAAGAAAAATAAACTATAATGAGCCTCGTAACACGCAGACACACACTACTGTAACATCTCACGCCAGTCCTTGAACAAAAACTCAAATAAAAAAAAAATAAAAAAAAAGGTAGGATTGGCGTGGGTACAGAAAAACTTTTGATGACGGCAGCCTCGGTCACCAATAAGAGAATAACACACACTAAGAAGCAGCGACCAGTTAGCCAATGACACACACACACACACACACACACACACACACAACCACACACTACGCACTTTAAATGTTGAAAATAATGCCGCGAAATGCAATGGAGCAGAAGACACACATTGATAATTGACAGAGTTTTGGAGACAGTAATGATAGAGGCGGTGGTGGTGGTGGTGGTGTGCGACGTACAGATACACACACATACACACACACACACATACATACAGATACACACATACGTACAGATACACACATACGTACAGATACACACATACATACAGATACACACATACATACAGATACATACATACGTACAGATACATACATACATACATAGATACACACATACGTACAGATACACATACATACAGATACACACATACGTACAGATACATACATACATACAGATACACACATACGTACATACAAACACGGAGTCAAGACAAGTAAAATAGGTTGAAGTATCTGATTATGAAGACAGGAGGACGAGAGACTAGCTCAAAATTTAATACTGACAAGACTATCATTTGGTTATAAAACACACACATACGCACAGACATACATAGATAAACCACGACAGTACTGCTCTATTTTCGTACTCAACCCCCCCCCCTCCCCACGTCTGTCAAGGCCCCTCCTAATCCTAGTCTTACTTTCTCTACCATTATCAAGGACATTAACCCCCCCCACATAATTACTAGCTGCATGTTATCCTCCCTTCATCCCTCATTTAACCCCCCCCCCTCCCCTTCATCCCTCATCTAAGACCCCCACCCCTCCCCCCTCATTTAAGACCCCCCCCCCACCTCCCCCCCACTGAGTTGCTTCTTGTCAATTATTCTTCCAATCCGGTTTTTACAAATTTAAAGCGAGTTTTAGTTTTTATTGCTTTTTCTTTTTGTTTCTTTTATTTGATGGTGTTTTGTTGCCAGCAGCACCAGTAAGTCCGTACGTGTCAGAAGGATGGGAATGAATATGTTAGTAATGCCCGGTTGCTGCTGCCACGCTCTCATCACCTTTGCGAAAGTTGGTGTAGCGTCTGGGCTGTGGTGTTATTACTCTCAATAAGTAATGTGTGTGTGTGTGTGTGTTTGTGTGTGTGAGGAGAGCTACTGCTACTACTACGACTGTTCTTTCATTGTGATTTAAGTTATAATACCATAATCCTCATCAACAAAAATAATAACAAAAATAATAAAAAAGCGAGGTCAATGAATAGAAATACACCTTGGTAATATGCCGTGTATATGTGTGTGTGTGTGTGTGTGTGTTCGTAACTTTCACTGCGGCGGAGGAAAAAAGTGGTGGGCATTCTGCTTACAGTCATGCCAACACACACACACACACACAAAACCCCGTCATGTCTCCCTCCCAGACTGACAGTACTCGCGCCCCCTCAGGCAAGGCCGCGGGGTGGGAGGAGAAGGAGGAGGATGGGGGTTTAATATGACGGAACTCAGCTGACACAGACACAGACACAGACACAGACACAGACACAGACACAGACACACACAGTACACACACTTACAAACACCTCTACTACTACTACTACATCATTAGCTTTTCAACCTTGTTCTATTATCTATGTTCTTTTATTCTTGTACTTTTATTTGATTTTTTTTTTTAATTTATTTATCTTTTATTATTATTTACTTTTATTCACCCCCCTTCTCTGTCATCCCCCCCTCCTCCTTTTCTTTAATAAACTTGTAAACACCTGCTACCAATACTACTACCCTATACACACACACGCCTTGAAGCACACCCCATCACCTAGGTCGCCAGGGAATCAAGGCAGAGATACACGTCATGTTTGCTATCCCTTGTTTGTTGTTTTTTCTTCTGTCCAACTGTAATACACGTAAATTAATTAAAAGAAAAGAAAAAAAAAAGGTACTCGTGACTCCTCCAGCCCTCCCCGCCACCCGTCGTCCGTCTGCCGCCGCACCTGACTAGTATTTTCACCGTTCTCGCCGCTAAAACTTTCTCTGATAAGTGTCCGCCACGTCCGTCTCGCGCCCACGACAACCCACACCCACACATCAATATACAACGACCACCCTTTCTTCCCCTCTGCCTTGCCTCCTCTTCCCCTCTGCCTTGCCTCTTCTTGCTCTCCCTTGCCTCCTCTTCCCCTCTCCCTTGCCTCTGCCTTGCCTCTGCCTTGCTCTCCCTTGCCTCCTCTTCCTCTCCTTCCCCTTCCCCTCTATCCCTCCTTCCTCTTCTTTATCTGGTGATACAATAATACGTAGATGCTAACTTCTGCCTCCTCCTGCTCGACCGATAAATATACAACGACCTCCCTTCCTTCCCCTCTCCCCCTTCCCCTCCCCTCCCCCTCTATCCCTCCTCTCCCTCTGGTGATACTGTAAAAAATAAATAGAATGACACGTTGATGCTGACTTCTGCCTCCTTCTGCTCGCCTGATTATTAACGACTACCCTTCCTCCCTTCCTTCCCCTCTCCCTTCCTCCTCCTCCTCCTACAATGACACGTTGATGCTGACTTCTGACTCTTTCTGCTAGCTTGATTACTGTCATTCTAAACGACCTTTCCAAGAGGAGGACGGAGAGGAGGAAAACAAGGAAGGAAGGAGAGGGGGAGGGGGGACAGAGGAGGATGAGGAGAGGAGATAAACAAGGAAGGAGGAGGAGACCATGAGGAGGACAGGGAGGAGGAAAACAAGGAAGGAGGAGGAAGGGGAGGGGAGGCAGGACACTATAGGGTGGATGTTGAAGTGAGGAGGAGAGGGTGGAAAGGGTGGATAGGCCTAGACAAGGTGAGAATGCCTAGGTAACGGCTGGCCTATTATTTATGATGACCCTAGTGCTCCCCTCACCCCTCACCTCCTCCTTCCTCCTCCATCTATATTCATCTCCATTTATGTGGTGTGTGTGTGTGTGTGTGTGACAGACTTGGCTCACCATCGTGGAAAGCACTGCTTCCTCCTCCACCTATCGTCTGACTCCAGATTCCGCAACAGGTTAAGTGTGTTTGTGTGTGTTTGTGTGTGTGTGTGGTGTGTGTGTGTTTCAATGCTGGTCTGATGTGTCGTGTGGACGGATGAGACAGATAAGAAGTGATAATAGTTGTGGTATAAGTAGGAGTTGTAGTAGTAGGAACTCGAGTGCAAAGTGATAATGGTTATATCATTATCATATCAACACTAACTACTGCCACTACTACAACACTAATCGAAACAAATGAAGCAATACTATATTACTACCACAAACATAATGGTAAAACAGAACAAAATCCAGCTCAAACACAAAATACAACAGTAGTAGTAGTAGTTAGTAACAGTAGTAGTAGTAGGGTGACAGTATAAGTGTGATAGTTAGTGGTAGTGAGGAGAGGTATGCGTAGTGGTGTACCTGTGGTGGTGATTAGTGAGGGAGGTGCCCAGGTAACACTTATCATTATACCCCCCCTCCCAAACACTCCCGCTAACTACCTGCATCCCCCCCCCCCTTATCGTGACACACACACACTCACAATGTTTACTCCTCCCTCTGCAACCACCACTTGTTTTTAAGGAGGAGAGGAGGATGAAGAGAAAGAGGAGGAGGAGGAGAAAGAGGAGGAAGGGTACTAACTAAGCCTCCAGAAATATGATACCTTCCATCTTAACAAAATCACCACCATGTGTACTAACCTCTCCCCTCCCTAACTGACAGTGACATCCCCCCCTCCCCTCACACACTTCCTTCCACACTTCGGGGCCCACTCAACTTTCTGTAAACATATGTATAAGTATATTTGTTTAATCCCCTTTCTTCTTCTTCCTCTTATTATCATTAGCATTATTGTGGGCATGAGTCACTAATTTTGTCATAATATTCATACTCACACTCACACACACACGCACATAAAAAAAAGTTGGCCATCTTATTATCCTTCATTGCCGTGATCTCTCTCTCTTCTCTCTCAACATAGTCATGCCCCTTCCTCTATCCTGCTCTCCTAAACACGTGGGTGTCATGCCCATGCCACTCACCCAATCAATCACTGAGAGAGAGAGAGAGAGAGAGAGAGAGAGAGAGAGAGAGAGAGAGAGAGAGAGAGAGAGAGAGAGAGAGAGAGAGAGAGAATAGCATTTTTTTCTGTAATATTTGAGGTTGATTATCTGGAGCAGTACCAGTGCATGAAGTTATACAAGACAGTTCTCTTAACTGCATTCTCCTTACCCCCTTCGCCAGTGATCCCCCTTCCCTTCCACCCATTTGCGTCAAGGCTAACTAATCTAATTTTAACTTCACTATTCATTCACTCACTTGAAGTAATCCACGCATCCTGACGCCCTAGCAAGCAAGCAAGCACGCACACACACACACACGAGATTATCATTGAAGTGAAGGAATAATGGAAGGGGTGTGTGTGTGTGTGTGTGTGTGTGTGTGTGTTAATTGTGGATTCAGATACACTAGCCTGGTTTTTCCACGGAAGTTGTCATTGTCTCTGTCTAACTACTTGTCCATTCTTAGTGTGTGTGTGTGTGTGTGTACCTTAACAGTCACACACACACACACACACAACCAGCTGTTAGTTGGCAGAGGAGATTGGGGCCACACCACCACTCCAACCAAAATATAATAATAGTGTCCACCTGCACACTTCTCTATCTGCCTGTACGATCATTAACACACACACACGCACACACAGGATCAGCTGGTCGAGAGATGGGAGGGAGGGGGAGAACTGTTACAAGTTTCACCATTCACAAGATACTTCGATATAACATTCATCCACTCATCAACTTCAACGTATTTCCACTATCCCCTTATTCACCCAGTCGTTTATTTAACATCTTTCTCACTTCATCGTTACCACTCCCCCAGTCGATCCCTTTCCCTTTACCAGCCGTGATCATTCTTGCCCTACATCCCACACCACCACCACCACCACCTCGATACAAACAGCTGGAGGAGACCCGAACTCTTACCTAGCCTTCCTAAACCCGCTCATACCTTCTTCATGTAGAGGTAATAATAACAATCACATCTAAATCAAGGCATCCATGGAGTAAGCTTAGTAATTGTGTAAGATGGAGGAACGGTCTCTTATCCATCAATCCACCGCCATTATCCACTTCTATTCCACCTCTACCTCGTGTTTCGGGTTATTTATACTTGATTTTAATAAAGGATTGGATAGTTGGGAGTTATTCAGACCACCATTTTAACAGCTTTCGTCTGGGATCAAGGTTTATGGCTGGGATGGTGGATGGCTGGCTGTCTATCCAACTATCCACGGCCATTATCCAGCCTACACGTCCTCAATATCGTGTTTATTAGTTAATTTTTCACTTGAAAGATTAATTTATCACTTAGTAACCGTATTTATGCAAGGGATAGTAAATAGGCTAAGTGTGGAATTGAGTTATTAATTTAAATGATAGGGAAGGTGTTTTTGTCCACCAATCCACCGTCTTTTAATCTCATGTTTAAGGTTTACTTTTTAATTCTAGCTCAAAACTGATAATTACTGAATAAACGGATTTAATTAGAGGTTTCTTTCATAGCCTTCTAGTAGTTTCTATTTTTATCTACCCATCGGATATTCGGATAAGGAAAGAAGTTACCCATTATCCACCCAATACAACCTCAATCTCGTGTTTTACGTTCATTCTCACTTAAAATAAAATAAAAATAAAAATAAGCATAGTAATACGAGGGGCTCATTGTATAGCACACGTACGAATCCGGTTTTTTCCCCCATCAACACCCCCTGGAACGTAATTTCTGGACTCACCTTAATCCGTAAATATTCCTCTATGGACTTGAAGGCAGAATCCGTCAACTTCATGTGCATATAAGATTTCTTTTGCGTCACATTATTGGCAAGACCGAAACTCCCACTCCCGAGCCCCGCCATGACGACACTGCGGGTGCGGCGCCGCGACCCCCGCCTCCACCACCCGGGGTTCCAACACTTTTCCCCCCCACCAACACATGGACGCCTTTTTATCATGTCTACCGGGTTTCTATATTACCCTCTCAATGTTAACTTGTGTGTTACTAAGTGAGGATGAGGTATGGGGAGTTTGAGGGTGTTTGGTAAAGGGGTTTAGGAGATATTTTGGGCACCCCCTACCAACACATGGACGGCTTTTTATCGTGTCTAAAAATTTTCTATGGCGTCCTCTCAATGATAACTTGTATATTACTAAGTGAGGATGGGGTATGGGGAGTTTGAGGGGGTTTGGTTAATAGGTTGTTCAGATATTTGGGTTTAGGAATCTTTCGTTGACATCGTTTGGGAAGACTGTTCAGAGTGCACTTTGAGTTTTATGTTTTTAGGATTTTGGGGATTTTAAGGATTTTGTGATTTCTTAAAGCTTTAGGATTTTAGAATTTGAGGATTTTGAGATTTTTTTGGAATTTTGGCCATCTTGGTATTGTGGAAATTATTTTTATTTTGGTGATTGAAGAGCCTAATTATGATTTTTTTTCATGGAGTATTCTAATCATCTTAAATCTATGGAAATACTGCATTTGTTATCAACCTGATCTATTTCGATGAAGTGAAATTGTAATGGCAGAATGATTACAAAATAGTACGAAGCAACAGTTGGATTCAAAGAAAATGTTTCTATTACGTGGCTAACTAACTTGTTCTTACATCACTGTGTTCCAGATACTATTTTTTATTGTGGTAGACGAGAGAGAGAGAGAGAGAGAGAGAGAGAGAGAGAGAGAGAGAGAGAGAGAGAGAGAGAGAGAGAGAGAGAGAGAGAGAGAGAGAGAGAGAATTGTATCTAATTATGGGCAAGAAACATGTAAATACTACTAACTACACACATAAATCCTTGCCACAAATTTTTATAATAAAACACTTAGGTACTAAATCTTAATATCTGAGATGGACAAACATTTTCTGCATCAAACCCTAAACTCCATACCAGTAATGACAATATAAGAACAGCAATGATGGTCTCACTGGGTTATAATGTCATGCTAATGTTAATTGTGTCTCCCTAACATGCCTAAACCTGTAGCCTACTGTCTCCAACATTTGAAGTATTAAACACTTCAGAGATACAAATTGGTTCTTTAGTTTATAATCATATTGTTAAGACAGGCGGGAAGTAAGCTCCTGCATGACCAAAACTATCTGTTGTTCCTGCATGAACAAAACTATCTGTTGTTCCTGCATGAACAAAACTATGTTGTTCCTGCATGAACAAAACTATCTGTTGTTCCTGCATGAACAAAACTATGTTGTTCCTGCATGAACAAAACTATGTTGTTCCTGCATGAACAAAACTATGTTGTTCCTGCATGAACAAAACTATGTTGTTCCTGCATTAACAAAACTATCTGTTGTTCCTGCATGAACAAAACTATCTGTTGTTCCTGTATGAATAAAACTATTACTGTTGAAGATGTATTAATAAAACAAGATGCTTCCTTTGTAAATTTTACTGACATATTGGACACTTACGGTATGGATGATAGGTGAATGACTGAATAGGCATGATACAAGCTGCTAATTTTTGTGCTACATTCTCGAGCTCATTGGTAGAAAGATCCATTATCATTAGCATCGGCAATTCATATACTATTCTGTATACTTTATATAACCCAAACACTCCCTCAACTTTGTAACAATTGATGCAATGAACGATCAGTAAAGCCAAGACTATAACCCTTGGCTTGGAAATGGACAACTTTTATGGTATGAACAATTACATTTGGGAAAGTTATCATATTTCATGACCTATGAAGATTTACATGACAAGACTTCTACAGGTTTAAAGCTGTGGTCCGCTGCCCTGGGCGGCGATGAAGGAGCAGAGGGTCAGTGTTGGTCAGGACACTAAACGCTGAACACACGAGAACACACTCACATAACACTCCAGGAGACATCACAAAGAACACCATGCAGGTTATCGCACCGCCGGGGCTATTAAGTCTATTCGGGATCTTACCGAGGCGCCTTGTAGCCTGTAAGACAGCTGAGCGATTAATTATTACTGCTGCTAATGTGCTTCTGTGGCTCTGCTTCCCAGCCAACAAAGGTGTCCAAGCAGCCAGCTGTGCAGCACGGGGCTAGAGCATGGACACAGCGGGAGGCTGAAGCAGCACAGTGAGGCACATACAGTTTGGTACTGTCACTCAACACTGGCTGAGCAGTGTGTACATGTACAAGTGAATTGAATTGAATTAATGCTAAAAAGGGGAAAATGTGCCAAGACATCAGAGGTCATATGGCACTATGGCAAAGCATAATAAAGGGGAGGGGTTATAGAGAAAGAGTGAAACGGTGAGGGAAGGGGAAAGGAATGGAACGTTACAGCAGGATGATTAGATCAGATTAAGGATGTGTATTTGTTGGGGGAAGGAGATCATAAATTGGGAATTGGGACAAGGGGGTGAGTAAGGAAAGTTTCTTGGAGGCAGATAACTTGAGGCTTATAGCAAGAAATCAGGAGACAAAGGTCTTGTCTGTGGGAGCAGAAGTCGTGAATGTTCCAATGAAGAACAGACAGAGTGTAGAGGTCAGCGGGTGATGATAGTTGGAATGGTAGCGTCCGGAGTAGAGGGGTTAGCAGGATCTGGGGTATCAGGTGGGGGATCAAGTGTATTAGGTGAAGGACAGTCAGTAGGATCAGGGGGGCTAGGGGTCAGGGATAGGGATCGTCGAGACAAAAGGGAGTCTCGTGTACAGCCACGAGGGAGGGGTAAGTTAAGAACAGACTTAACAACGGGACGGTCAGAGGAAATAGAAGATGGGGGAGAGGACATAGGGTGATCAGAGGGAAGGGGATAAGGGTGGAGTGGGGAGAATGATGGAGAAGGCGAGAAGGGTGGAGTGGGGAGAATGATGGAGAAGGCGGGGAAGAGGAGGAGCAGGGGGGAGGCTGGGAGGCAGAAAGAGGAGGAGCAGGGGGGAGGCTGGGAGGCAGAAAGAGGAGGAGCAGGGGGGAGGCTGGGAGGCAGAAAGAGGAGGAGCAGGGGGGAGGCTGGAAGGCAGAAAGAGGAGGAGCAGGGGGGAGGCTGGGGAGGCAGAAAGAGGAGGAGCAGGGGGGAGGCTGGGAGGCAGAAAGAGGAGGAGCAGGGGGGAGGCTGGAAGGCAGAAAGAGGAAGGGGGGTAAATGTACAATGAACGAAGCAGCAGTGTGGAGCGGAAAATAGGGGAGCAGCGTACTTGAGTCAGAATGACGAGGACAAGGCTGGCAGCAAAAAGTTGTGGCGGGTGAAGGCTGGAATGGCAGAAAAAGTAGGATGCACAAACTCACAGAAAGAAACAGGGGTGAGGCTACATCATAGCTGACATGGGATGCAAGCTAAAATGAGGAAGGTAATAAATGATAAGGTTTGTAATATGTGGCTGACCTTATTGCAAGTCACCTGTCATAACACCCGTGTGCGCTAAATAATCGCGTGAGGAAAAAAAAACAACCACAGCCAAGTGAATGGTGGCGTCAACTCAAGCTGACTTGCAATAGCAGCTATGATAGAAATAATGATAATGGTGAATCCTGCTGACTTGGTGGCAAGCTCACCTGGTAGACACACGCTGAAGCAATAAAAAAGGAAATACAAAGCAGCCAAGCCAGTGAGAGTGGGGTGGCAAGAGTGGGACATCGCTCAGACGCATGTCAGTGTAAATCAAGCTCACAGCCAGGGTCCTTACTCTGGTGGTCTAGTCAGCCCTCCAGCACACGACTAAGGTTAATAACAAAAGGATCACTAAGCTAGGTCAACAGTGAGCTAGTGGGGGGCTGAGGGCCACATCCCTACAATGACGCACCTTCAGCTGTAACGCTCCACCCCAACAGGGTTTTACTATTTATGAAAAGGCATCGAAGGCTTTAGTTATCTGGAACGAAAATGTCAAAGTTTAGAAATATGCAATAACTAATACATACTCCCCAGACCACTTGTGTGTGAGAGCCATCACTCATCCAACTCAACCAGTGTTTATCATGAGATATTCTCCAGTAATCATGAAGCACCTGATAACAATTTTCTTATACAACACTGAAAAGATAGATAATGGTTGAGGTATTCAAGTAATGTATTCTACTGAGGCAGAAAGATGAGAGAAACCCACCATTAAGTGCTGGATTTCACATTATAAATTTTTATACATGACAAAAATCCCCGGCATTGCTTTCCAACCCTTTATCAAGTAACCTCCCAAGGTAAAGTGTCGACTGCACCACAGCCACAGATCTCGGTCCACGACGCAGCTGTACAGCAAACATAGTACAGTGCTACAAGGCTCTCACTGAAGTGGTGCATACATCACAATACATTATATCATAACTACATCATGCAAGCAATGTTATGCTTCAGTGGCAAGTGTTGTGATTGGAGACACAGATCCTTTAGTCACAAGGATGATACAAGAGCGCCCTCATCAGTATGAACAGATCTAATGTAAGACACAGAATTTTTGCTGATCTTCACTGTTCCATCACAAAGTAATACTGTACTGAATTGAGAGTAAAAATGAAAAGCATTACATTGTTACATGATGTATACATAGCTGGTGGTGCTTTTCAGCATTGCTGATTGTGTGGGAAACACTACTGAATGAACTTCCAATAGGGTAATGGTTAGGGAGGCAGGCTGTGGCAGTGGCTTTGTTATGCACACCACTCCTGAAATCCCGGTGTGGAGGGTGGACAACATTTACATTGGCTCACCTGGATATAGGAATAATTCTACCGAACTAGTAAAGAGCTTAAGAGCTTTGCCAATCAATGTTGCCTACGTAAGACAAATGCCTAACAAATGGTGTAATGAATGTGTGTGTGAATGTTAGTGTGGAGCCATAAAAGTGGTAGGGTGATGGTTATGAGGTCAGGCGTGGGATGACAAATGGAAGCTGCTGCATGACACATCTATGAGATAATACCTCAAACAGGTTAATGAAGCAAGAAGAAGTATAATATGAAGAGAACAGTTTGTATGCATACTATGGTTAGCAGTTACTGTTTAGAGAAGCTTCAAAACTAAATATAATATAAATACATTAAAAAAGAATGAGACAAATACTTGAGATTAAGCTGGAAAGGTTAGGGATTAGAGCAACACGGGGAGCTCTAGACACAGCTTGTGAGCGCTACGGTGCAACTAATGCCACATGCGTACACCAAGAATCTAAGTCTACATGTGTACATCACGAAGCATTGTTCATATGTACGTACACACTTTGAAGTTAATGACATGCTCTGTAAGGGGGAAAAAAAAAGGATTTGCTGTGCCAACTAATAGTAAGTCTTCCCTGTTGCACTGAGGTTAGGGATGACCCACTCCCTCTTGCCCTTGTTATTGTGGTGCTTGTGCTCTCCCCTCCCCGTGTTCTGATGATGATGGTGATTGTGGTGGTGGTTATGATGATGGGGCTGATGATAGTACTCATAATCATCGTCAAACTCATCATCATCGTCGTCGTCGTCATAATCAAACCTCACGTAGCGCCTCTTAGCCTGACGTCCCTCCTGTTTGTCGTGACTGGCCCTCTCTTGGTCACCCAGATCCCCCTGCCTATGCCCCTCCTCCCCCCCCTCCCTCTTATCCCTCCTGTAACTGGCCCGCTCAAACTGCCAGTCAGCCTTACGTTCCTCCTCCCTCCTGTGGCCACGGTATTTTGCCCGTTCAAAGAGCCAGTCTGCCTTCTGTTCCTCCCTGCGTCTCACCTCCCTGCCCGTCGCCCTTTTGTCCATCCATTCCCCGTTCTCATCCCCGTGGTGCCTGGTTGCATTCTTACCCCGTCTACGGATGAAGGCTTTCTTGGGCCCCGGGTATTCCCTGCGGTAGTTCTTCTTGGACGGCTTCTCCCAGTGACGTTTCATGCCCCCCTTCTTTTTGTCGTCGTCGTCGTCATCGTCATCAACCGCCTCCTTCTTACGGTGTTTCCTCTTTACCTGATCGTTACTGTCGTCATCATCATCGTGAGTCTTCTTCTGGTGCTTTCTCTTGAGTTTTCCTTCATCATCGTCATCGTCGTCGGTCGTCGTCGTCGTCGTCACTGCCACCTCTATGTTGTTTTTTGTCGTATTTGTTGAGTTGTTTACCGTGGTGCCTCTTGTCGTCTTGAATGGTCTTCTGGGCCCCGTCACCTTCCTTCTTGTGTCCATAGTTTTCCTTTTCTTCCTTGGTCTTACTCTTGTCTTTCTTTGACTTCTTATTTTCCTTATCATTCTTTGACTTCTTATTTTCCTTATCATTCTTTGGCTTCTTATTTTCCTTATCTTTCTTCTTCTTAGCCTTTTCCTCCTTTTTCTTTTCCTTCTTTTCCTTCTGCACCTTCTTTTCCTCCTCCTTGGTACTCATCCTACTCCTGGACCTGTCTCGCCGGCCATCAGCCTTGTCTTCTTTCTTGGCAACATCCACCTTGCTGCTTTTTTTACCATCTAATTTTTTCTTGTCATCTCCTCCTCCTCCCCTCCTCCTCCATCTCTATTTCCTCCTTGCCCTGTTCCGCTGCTCTTCCCATCTGCCTTCTTTGCCTCGCTAGGACCAGAGTGTGTTATCTCTGATGCATCATTCCGTGTGTTATCCGGCTCCCCTCCCTCTGCTTCTTCCTCCCCTTCATCCACTGGGTCTTCCTCCTCCTCTACCTCCTCTTCCCCTGCCTCATCTTCTGCCAAGAGGTCACTTCCATCCTCTTCTCCATCTGTACCAACTTCAGCCTATGTCACAAAGAAAATACAGAGGATTTGAAGAAATGTGTGCAAGAATATATCACAGTAACTATTGTACGGAAGTGATGAAAAGAATACATTTACCCCCTTGAGACCCAGAGAGTAATTTCCATTGTACTTTGGGTATACCATAAGACGATTTATGTGACTATAAGCAATGTTTTGTAGATATGACCTGTTTAGTATCCTTGTCCCCTAGCTAATTTGGTATATGCAGTTACTTTTCGTTATTTTATGGCTCGACAACCATACAATTTTTTATAGCAAAGGAAAGATCTGGGTGTGAAGGGGTTAAGGTATGTTTATCTGAATAGCAGTTGATTGGTAACTTGTTCTAATTGGTGAATTTTATAAATATAGAAAGTTTCTCCAAATTACTGTAAATGTGTTCGTGAGTGCTTCAGGTTGATGGACAATAATGGAAGATGTAAAGTTTAACGGGAAGACCCAGGGAGGGATAGAGATACTGTTAAGGGAACCAAATTCAAACACCCCTATGCATTTTATCAAGTGAAAGTTACGTTTACACAATAAAATGTATATCATTAGAAAATACTACAAAACTGCTAAACATAAGTAAAAAAGAAAAAGAGAATTATAAAATGCATCAAGATTTGCACTAATATTTGCAGATAGATTGTCTTACCTCCAGCTTGTTCCAGATCTTGTCAAATTGGTCTCCCAGCGCAGCCAGACTCTGGGCCAGCGTGGCGGCAGTGCTCTCCAGGGAGGCCTTGCCCCTCTTCATGATGCTGGCCTGGCCAATGTGCTTCACCTTGTTCACCACGTTCACAATCACACGGTTCATCTTGCCCAGGGTCTCCTGACTCACCCGGGCAAGGTGTTGTGGCCGTCCCAGATCTTTTATCTGAAGCACAAAAAACATGGATAACTTTCAAGTTTTGGGCAACCCTCCAATTGCATCAAACAATTAAGTAAAATCCATTAAATGAAATCCATCTAATAAGGAGAATCTAAACATGGCCACTCAGTGTTGGGCACTTCTGTAATCTCCTCTGCAAACTGCCTATTTCACTAGTGTAAAAATATAATTTTCTTGGTGAATTTGAGTTTGCGACAAATT
This sequence comes from Chionoecetes opilio, assembly GCA_016584305.1. Lineage (NCBI taxonomy): Eukaryota > Metazoa > Arthropoda > Malacostraca > Decapoda > Majidae > Chionoecetes > Chionoecetes opilio. The sequence continues at coordinate 143,571 of JACEEZ010012384.1, read as the reverse complement.
TTATGCAAAATTGTTTGCAAACTTTCCAATGGCTGCCACCTAACCCTGGGCAGCCACTGGGAGTCAGTGACAAGGGTGATCAGGTTGTCATGGTGATGGCTCCTGAACCTGCTGATGTGTGCTTGTGATAGTGAATTTTTGTTTGCAATACTGAAAGTTATACAAATATTTAGCGTTTGTGCTTTTGCATATGTGGAGGCACAAATTTCAAGATATGTGAAAATTTGGAGGTGCATAAGGTAAAAGTGTGAGGTTGAGGATTGGAGTTTGCAGCAGTGACTGATCCCTTGTGCTGCCCCTCTGTGGCCCCAGTACTCTGTGACCCCAGTACTCACCATCTCCCACTTTGTGCCCAGAGAAGTCTTTAGCTGCTTGAACTTGCCACTCACAGCGCCCAACTTTTCCTGCATCTGGAATGGTGAGTAACGGGTCACCACAAGGATCACTGCCTTATACCTAATATGCTCAAGGAACAAGGTATAACCACAACAACACATAGGAATGAGCATCATCTCAGTTCTTGAATTCATATGAAATCTTTAGCTTTGAAATTTCTTAGCTGTGTTAATATAATATCATATTACTTATACATATAAGCATGCCTTTTTTTTAATAAAAAGTTCATGCCCTCTTCACATAGAGGATTTACTTTCTCTCAATGTTCATTAATAAGGAGAATCTGAAATGTAATGGCATATCCTGAAGATGTGCCTCACACCTGAATTTATGATGAATTCTTCACGGAATCAAACACATGCAGATCAAATAAACGGATATGCAGAAAACAGTTCACTACCAACATTCTCCATAACAGTTCATTTTATTCTAGCATGGCATTATATCTTTCAGCATATATTTCGCCATGTGCAAATTCAACATAAAACTGGAAAAAAAACCCAGTGTCAGCCTGTGTAAGCTGATAATAAGTTAATTACAATGCATTCCATAACTATTCAGAATGGATGCGGGAGATTGCTTAAAAAGCAGTCATCTTTGAAGGCAATCAATTTTCTCTAAAGAATATTTATAATTATTATTTATTTTTTACCTTGCACTTGTTTAGCCCTTCAGGGTGTGGTGTGTAGCCTATGTCTGGCCTTTTCGGCAAGGGTAAATACTACTCGCACACACACACAAAGGGACTGCAAAATTTTGATAGAGAGGATATGTTTTTGTGGGCCGAAAGAGATACGAGAGGTCATGGGCAGAAGTTGAGTGACATGTTGAACCACATGTATGAGAGATACCAAGAGGCATAGCTTCCCATTGAACTGTGGAATAGCCTGGATAAGGAGGTGGTACATGCCAAGAATATTCATGACTTCAAAGCCAAGTTGGCCAAGTGTAGTTTTGGAGACGGGACAGTACAAGCTTAGCTCTTGTCCTGTCAATCACAACTCAATAATGAATACACACAGACACACACTTCACATTCACCCTCACAGCAGTGGAGGATTACCACCCTCAGCTCCTGCCGGAATTTCGAGGTCACTTTTTGCTTTACATCCCGTATCTATTCTCTGCTAGGTGAATAAAGGCTATACTGTGAATGAGATACATCCACATTGCCTCCTTCTGGCCAAGGATTTGAATCCACGTCATCTTGAACCTCACGGTAATACATGTAACGGCAAATTTGAGATAAATTTCAGGTTAGCTGGAAAGAAGACCAGTGTAAGCCAAGCAGACACAGCAGCACATTGCAGCAACACTCACAGAAGCAGATGGCTTCACATTGCCCGGCAACAGCCCCTCAAACACATCAGTGGCCACATCCAGCCTCTCCACGAAGCTTCCGTCTTTGAAATCATGGAGAGACTGCAGGACCTACGGGGGAAGGCCACACACACTATACCAATACCCAACACCTCTGCTGCGTGTAAAGCAGGTGTGTGACTCTCGGGGTGGTCATCCAAGAGGTACTTTACAAATATATTAGTTTAGTACAAACTTGGAAGCCGGATCAATTTTGTGTTGCTGGGCATGGCAGCGGTCCTATAGATTCCTAGTTCTAATTTTCTATCTATGAATAGACGACCAACAAATCACTCCAGAAATTAATACACAAAGTACTTATCATGGCAGCTGTATTCATGGATACCACTCTGGAAATATTTATATGGCTTTTGATTCACATAATACAATAAAACTTGAGCTTGGTAATAACACAAAAAAAATTTATAAGCAAAATAAAATGAATGTATACCTCTGTGACTGTATACCTCTGACTGTATACCTGTGATACCATACCATAAAACCTGTGACTGTATACCTCTATTGAGATAACTAAAACCCTTTAAATTGCGTGTGCTGCTGCCTAGCATACGGATATAATTCAATTCAGCTCTTTATCTTGCTGTTACAGGTATCTTGAAAAAATCCAAGGATGGAGTTTAATTTTCTTAACTACAATCCCTGATGATTTTCTCACTCTCCATTTTTTTTACTTAATCTCTTGACTGCATTGTTGCTGATTGCAGACAAGTGTGTCAGATGTAAGTGGCAGGTCACCAGGTGATGGGTGGCAGGTCACCAGGTGATGGGTGGCCGGCCAATGATTTGTTTTCGCACTACGGGAAAATTTTTGTGTGAAGTATCAACACATTTCCTATTCTGATCCGGCTTTATGTTCATATATGCCATATGAAAAAGAATACTGAGTATGTAGCATTCTTTTAAGGATCATGTTATATTTGTAAAATAAAACAGCTAAAATAACACCCTCTGCTGGAAAGCTGAACAGAATCTGAGACTGTCGGCAAGTTGTCAAATACTGTTGAACCTCGTCGTCCCAGTTACCTTTGTTTTGTTTTTAGAAACAAGAAGAGAGAAGAAGAGAAAAAAGAGAGAAGAAAAAGAGAAGAAAAAGAGAAGAAAAATAAAATTTAATGTAAACCTTCTATGGCGTTTGACAGGCAAACAGGCTTGTTTTCTTTGTGCCCGAGGCTGAGTGAGGCAAGAGTTCATATCTTGGCAGCAGTCAGAGGAGAAGCAATTAGCAATGCCATACATTTACAACCATGAGCAGACACCAGACCTATGATGCAGCTGTTTTAAACAATATTGTGATGAAGGCATTGCACAGAAGAGGTCAATGAATATGGTCGATTAACATGAATGATATACAACACAATACAATATACAGCTTGCCATTTGACACCCCAAAAAGATTCAATCAATAAGTAACTCGATATTGTTACTGTAATTCCTGGAATCAGGAAATTAGATAACTTAATGGAAGTTAATGTTCGAATTTCTAGATATAAATACAGCAACTGAGAAGAAAGCTATTCAACAGAGATATGTATGTACTCATCGTTTACTTAGTTTACAGAATAATAAACTTACTTGAGACATAAATGAGAGATAAGTCTTGGCATTCTCAAAGTTTGGAGGAGGTTTCTTTTTCTTTGAGGCTTCGTCCACAACCTTCTTCAGGCTCTCCACTTCCCTGGCCACGGCATTCAACTCCTGAGGCAGTGGTTGCTGAAGGAGTAAAGCCGAGGTCACTAATAGACTACTAGTGAAGGAGATTTTCTTGAATACAATACAAAATTATTGAAGTAAGTAATAACCTGAGCTGATTAAAAGTAAGTAGTAAGCCGAGCAATTAATGCATTTGACACACAATACAGTGGTCCAGAGTTCACATCTTAACCCCTTCACGCCCAGATCTTTCCTTTGCTATATAAAACTGTGTGTTGTCGAGCCATAGAATTACCAAAAGTCACTTAATATACCAAATTAGTAAGTCGACAAGGATACTAAACAGGTCAAATCTATAAAATATTACTTATATTAACTAAAAATCGTCTAATGGTGATCAAATTACAATTAAAATTATGTTCTGTGCCTCAAGGGGTTAAAGCAAGGATAAACTATTTTGATAGATCTCCCTCCGAGCTGCAGTTTTTGTTCATATAACTTTTATATATAACTCAAGATTTTTAACGAATATACGCAATATTTCATAGATATGACCTGTTTAGTATCCTTGTCGACTAACTAATTTGGTTTATTCAGTTACTTTTCGTAAATTTATGGCTCGACAACATAATTTTTTATAGCAAAGGAAAGATCTGGGCGCGACTGGGTTAAGAATGAAATGCTAATATATCATTTTTCCCTCACTTGTCCAAATACACACAACCCTCGTTTTCCCGGACTAATAGGGGGGAGTACTGGTCCGGGAACCGCAAACGTCCGGGAATCGCAACAGTCCGAGGCCATTACCCACCCCCGGACGTTTATCCTACTCTGGTATTTACTGTCCAACCGCCAATATCAACTACCCCGCCGCGGACTTTTACGTTACTTTGTTCTTGTTTTTAGGGCTGCGAGGATCCCTTGGGGAACACTATGAGACCCCGGTGATGTCCACAGGTGCTGTAGTTGACCTGTCTTCCTCAGGAAGGCACAGGTGAGGCAGATGACAGCGTGTTGCCGGGAGGGGTGGACGCCAGCCGCCGTCAGCAGGGTGGGCAGGTCACAGGTGGCGACGTTCAGGGTGAGGAGTTGAGAGCGTAACACTACACGGTGGGAGTGAAAGCGCGGACACTGCAGCAGAAAGTGTTCAATAGTCTCAGAGACGTTCCTGCACCAGGGGCAGTGGGGGTCAGGGGACTAACTGAGGCGGTGCAGGTGAACCGTGAGTGTCTTGTGCCCAAATGTAAACAATACGACCGCTGAGCATGCTGCCACCTGGCGGGAGGCGCGGACACTGACGAGGGGTGACAGGAGACGCTCGGACCGCTGGACAACTTTGTTGATTTACGGACTGGACCAGGCATTTGTCCGGAACTCTGACATATCCCCGGACCTCGGATTTTGACAGGCAAATCCGATATCCGGGAAATGGAGGTCCGGGAAAACGAGGGTTGTGTGTACTATAAATGAAAGCTCTCTTCTCACCTCCCGATAGCGCAGTTTCCCAACCTGCGTCTGGAGCTCCTGGTTCTCTTTCTGAAGGTCATTGGCATTCACTTTCAAGGATGTCAGATCTGGGACGAGGTGGCTGGAAAGATTAACTAATAAGAATCTCACATTGTTGAGGGTAATAGGATAAGAGGCAAAATAGAACATTGTGTGGCAAGAATACTGACTGTAAGACAAGGACTGTGAAAAAGGACGGACTGTGTGTACCAAAATTATTTACTTTTTTTGCATAAAGGGATTTTCATTGGATGCAACATAAAAGGGTTGATTTGAATAAAAGTGATGATGAAGAACTGGTTGCTGGGCAGAGCTGAGTGATGGTGATAAGTGACTATTATAATGTGAGGGCTGAGAACGTGGAGAATGGGGAATAGAAGGGAAGGAAGAATAAATGGGGAAAGAGAAGGAGGAAGAGAAGGGAGGAAGAGGCAGAGTACTGATGATGGTGGTGATAGAGAGAGAGGCAATTGATGTTGTGCTTACAACAATCTTCCTTATCAGCCCTACGAAGGGGTGGCCGGGGCCCACCTGCACATTTGCTGACCACAGCTAAAGGTCCCTCCCGTCCCCTGGCAAAAGAGAAGATGAGGGGGGGGGGGGGGGGGAGAGAGAGAGAGAGAGAGAGAGAGAGAGAGAGAGAGAGAGAGAGAGAGAGAGAGAGAGAGAGAGAGAGAGAGAGAGAGAGAGAGAGAGAGAGAGAGAGAGAGAGAGAGAGAGAGAGAGAGAGAGAAAGTGTGAGAGAGAGAAAGTGTGAGAGAGAGTGAGAGAAGGTGAAGGAGAGTGTGAGAGAGTGAGAAGGTGAGGAGGCGAGGAGAAGGAGGAAGAGGGCTGAATCTTCATCCCTCAATTCACGCCATCACTTCACACTTATGTCAGCACTGAAATAACCTTTGACATGTACCCACCACACGCCGGGTCTCCCCCTGAAGACAGGAGAGAGAAGACAGATTCTATATATCCTGCGGTGTGGCCACACGTCTTATTGCGTCGCGGTGATATCTTACGAGACTAGTGTCTTAGCGCGGTGAGCGAGTTAGGTGGTATTCCTTCCAGATACCACGCGGTCAAGTACGTGCCAACACACGCCGCGTCCTTCTTTACCAGACGCCCGACGCCCGCCACTCCGCTTGTCCCCTGGGGCAGGTGCTACTCATCTCTACGAAATCCTGACGTCCTGCCAGGCACCTGCCCCGGTGGCTTTGCCCCTGTGTTCCTCCTGGGCTCCTGAGATGAAGGGGCCATGGCAGGGCAAATAGCGGCGCTCGGCGTTGCCCCTGTGGCTCTTCACTTTGCCCCAGGGACGATGGAGCTTCGACGGGACGACTAAGGAATACCCCGCATAACCCCAGGGGCGGGAAGTGCAACTCTACGAGACCAAGATGTCCCTGCAACACTGCCCGCCCCGGTGGCGATTCCCCTGGGGCCGCAGGGCTTCCCGGATCCGCCGTGGGGCAGCCAAGGGGCGCCCTCACTTTGCCCCAGGGGGTAGGGAAGTGCACCTCTATGAGACCATGACGTCCCTCCACACTACCTACCCCTGTGGCCTCTCTTCAGGGCCCTTGGGGAGCCACTGGGCGCTGGGGGCAGGCACTAGGGGCGGGCGTGGGCTGGAGGTGAAACTCTACGCTACTACGACGCCCTACGAGATACCTCCTTCAGGAGGCTTCCCCTGGGTTCCCCCCCGGAACCCCGGGGCATTACGAGGCACCTGCAACAGGATCTTAGGACCTCTTGAGCACCACATACAGGTCTTCCTGAAGGAGACGCAGCAGATGGTGATGTATCTATATGATTGACAGTGCATGACAGGGGCGGGCGATAATGGATTGACCACGGGGCAACTATGCAAGCTAGAGGCCTCGGGGGGGAACAGGGAGGGTCGCCCCCCGGGTAAAGCCCGGGGCGTTATAAGCCTGGGGAGGTAAGCTCCCCGTATCTCCGAAGCTACGGGCACTGCCCCGTCGTACCTGCCGGTACAAGGAGATAAAGCCCAACCCAGCACCTTCAGGTAGAGGTGCCGGGGTTATTTGTCATGCCACGACCAGCGACCGATTGGATAGAACCATAGCGGGTTGGGGGGACGCTACAACAGGAGCTACGTATATCAACACCCCCCGTTGAGCCTCCGCGCACGCAATTTCCTTCCTTCCCCCCTTCGGGAGTAGCGGAGCGGCGGCGTCCGGAGCTTAACATAATCCATGAAAGATTTTTTAACCTCACCACACAGGGTTAGGTAATTCATCAATTATGACAAAATAATCATCACACACAATATTATAGGTAGAACAGTGTGGAATTTCTACCAAATGGATTGAGGAAAAGGTGTAATGATCAATGTATCATCAATGCTCTGATGCTTCTAAACCAGAAATAAAAGGCATCTATGTATGTAGCTGTGAAGAGATTCATAGTCATTATTTGGGCTACGGCTGAAGGGAGGGGAGAGAATGAATCACTTCTAATGGAATAGATGGGAATCCGAAATAGACTGGGATATGGGCTTTGCGAGACAGAGGGAGGGGAAAGGCAAGGGCCCGTGGACGACTGGATGGTTGCATAAAGCGAGGGTGAGGGAGGGAGAAAACAGGTGTGAAAAATAATGAATGGCTTGATAAATTAATTGGTGAAGATATGGACAAAGATGCACAAATAACAATAATAAATAAGGAAGAATGAAATAAGATACATGTGAATGAATAGATATACAGAGAGGTGAAAGAAACTTATGACTAGACACGTAGCCTCCCTTCATTCAGTAGCTGGAAACAATCTGGAATGTTGAATCAACCATTCCAAAATCAATCCCCTTTATACAACTATTTGGTGCTTTCATACTAGTTTACTACTCTTGTATATATTTCTTTCCTCAAGTACTTTGTGGAAATTCCAGCCACAACATTTTAGGGTTTTGGCAAGTTCATGGAGACCCTAATATTCTGCTGTATTGCTAGCCTGTTTGTACGTATAATAAAAGAAAACAAAAGCCATCTCAAACTTACACCAGTTTGCCAACAGAGATCCTGAGTTTATAGTTGGTGGCCAAAGCACTATTGAAGGCCTTGGAGTCTCCAAGGCCTTCAGGCAGGCCGTCAAACTGCTGCCGCGCCACCGCCACCCGCAGCTCCTCATTGTCCACTAGCAGGTGTGTGATGCGCTCACGAAGGTCCCGCATAATCTTTCCATCCCTCCCGCTAACTGATGGGGGAAATAAAACATTACAGGAACTACCTCGTGTAGGTCTCACGGCCTCTTGTAGCTTCCTTAATTTCTTATATTGTTATCATTACAACATAGCAACCAATACTAACTTCAATGACTTCAAACAAAAGCATCTTCAAAAATAAAATCATAATACACATGATAGGTTGGTTGTCTGGATGCAGCTCAGGGTCCAGCCATAACCTACTCAAGGTGATAAGGATGACTATGATGATGGTATGAAGACAGTAGTATGACACTTCTGACATATAAATCACACACTAGACATAACTTTCTAGCCATCTTTTTACATGAGTTCTGCACATATATAACATGGCACACAGGAAAAAAAATGTAAAGTTGCAAAATGAGACTATTAACTTATGAGCTAAAAGTAAATATACAGGAGAACCTCGTTTATCCGGCACCCACGGGGGGGAGCGCATGCCGGATAACTCATTTTGCCGTTGTTTTGAGAGTTACTCTTATGGAATCGCCCCAAATTCCTTTTTTTTTTTTTTTTTTTTTTTTTTTTTTTTTTTTTTCCCCCCCCATCACAAGGAACCGGCCAAGGTACAACAAAAATGGGTAATACAAAGCCCGCTTAGTTGCCAGTCCCTATAAAGAAGACAGTAAGAGAATAAAATAAAAAAGGGGTGAGCCAATTTAGTTCGGGAGGTGTCTTGTTATCCTTCTTTGAAAGATGTAAGTCATAGGAAAGTGGAAAAATAGAAACAGGAAGAGAGTTCCGAGTTTACAGTAAAAAAAAAAAAAAAAAAAATAAAAAAAAATAAAAAAAAAAAAAAAAGCCTGGGTCGATTAGTGCCGTTGTTTTAAATGCCGGTTAAACGAGGTTCTCCTGTATAAATAAAAGATCTTTTCTAAATCTTTTGCTTTGTGGTTAATCAAAAAGACCCCAAGGAAGGGATTCTCTACCTTTTACGTTGTTACCATTTACGTTCTTTACGGTGTATCTCTTATGATATGCAGGTTTACAGGGCTATGTATCTTAGCCTGCACTATCTCAGGAGCAACGCCTATACTCGCCGCACGTTAAGTTGGCAAACATGGGGCCCCCTCACTCCCTTCCGAACGCACGGGATTGACTGAGGTGTTGGGGCTTTACGGAGGAACTTTGAGTAAGGCATTCTTAAAAGTCAACCCAAGGCTCCAAGGCAACACCTCAGCCAATCCCGTGCATTCAGAAGGGGAGAGTGAGGGTGCGCCAATTTCACCAACTTAAAGTGCGGCGATTATACATTGTACAAACAAAACTTACTTTTTATTGGAGACACATTTACTTGCTGGAGCTTCATCATTTCGGATCTTAGGTCTTCATTTTCCAAACTCAGCGCCTCAATGATCTAAAAATAAATAACGTGAGTAAGAAAGGCTCCTCCATTATTACTGACATTTACTTCAATCAAAGGTTTCAACTTCAGAATAAAAATAGCTACATAACCTCATCGTCTCCGCTATAGAGGCAATAACTTTGAAATTACAAACCAATATTTATACTCTGTAAACACAGAAGAGGGTAAAACACTAGTGGTGTGTATACACCGTAGTTCCTGCCAGGTTGGGATGCAAGGTAAAGACAGGATAAAAGTCAGTGCATTATTACTGTATACTGAACCCTTGTGAAAGCACCCTTCATCTTATTTCAGAATTAAACGTAAAGTGTACAAGGGTCGAATAAACATAAAATCTAAGTGCTCTGGTTAACTTTGGTTCACTTTCTTGAAAATAAATGATGCTAGAAAAACCCAGACTGTAGCAGTTCTAAAATGGACAATAATTGGACATGGTAGTAAGGATCTGTTTTTCCTGTTTCTTTCTTTTGTTAAAGGACACCGTACATGGTAGGACTATGGCATATAAATATAAATAAAACGGGGGGTTAAACAGAAGATTAATCATGTTGGTGAGATTAAACAAACATAAAACTGTTAGTCGTCACACCTGTGAGTTCTCTACTGCGACATCTTCCTCCCCTAGGACTGCTGCGTTCTGAAGGAGAGGCTGCTCGGACTCCTCGCCAAGAGCACTCTCAAGCCTTGAATCAAGCTCTACAGGAGGCAAAGTGTTAGTCTGGGACACTATAGAGGGTGAGGTGCCTTCGTCGTTGAGGGTAGGTTCTACAGTTTTCATGGCCAGTGAAGGCTGAGGTTGGGTAGGCTCTATTTCATCCTCGGCTACTGTGTGAGAAGTCAAAGGAGGTTCAGGGAGACCAGAGTGCATCCTGGCTTCCTGGTCTTGGCCCGAGGGTTGGGCGGGGTCATGGTCAGAGGAGCCGTACAGGACGTCAAGGGTGGCAAAGGTGGGTGCCATGGAGTCTGAGTGGCCAGGTCTGTGGTGAGCGTGGAGGCCGTCTCCCTGGGGGTGGTGGTGGTGGTGGTGCCCTTGATCCACCACCACACCAGCCTCCTCTAGGGGCACTACCAGGGACTCCACAAAGGTTTCCACAAATGCATCACCCTCGGCCTCTACCTCAGGCAGGACAGGAATGAAAGTGGTGGATTGGAGGAACTCTGGTCCCCCTGACTCTTCTTCCTGAGGCATTGTGTTTATGCAAGACATGAGGTCATCCTGAAGCTCCCGCAGCCTACGTACCTGAGCAGAGTTAATGTTGTCTTGCCACATGGAGCGACTTGACCAACCTGAAACACAACAGCCATGTTCAAACCTTGACATAAGATTATCTTTAAATGCAATAAAAAAATAATGATAATTACAAAGCAGTGCCGTCTCTTTATTTCTGGAAAGTTAAGAGCTTGATTTATCTCCTTCTACTCTGCCACTTTTATCATAATCATACATGTCAATATTCAATTCACATCATCCTCAAAAAATGATGACAAAACTAGTGAAACAGATAATGATGACATCCCCCATAGTGACTGTAACTTGAAGAAAACTATCCCTCAACACTTCCCAAGGTACACCCTCAATGCATGTACTGTATTTTACTTGACAAGTTACTCCAAAATCTGACATTCATGCTTATTAATACCATGCTTGGAGACAAAACAAAATTAGTACTGTCACAACATAAAAGTCCATCAAAATTTCTGACAAACGTGTACAACAGAATTTAAAATTTGCAAATCAAATCTGTGTGTGTTTGTGTGCATCAATCTAGTTGTGATCTACAGGAAAACAGCTGAGCTTGTACTGTCCCATCTCCAAAACTACTATTATCAATGTGCAATTACCTAGTCGTGATATACAAGAAACAAGTTCTACTCGTGGGATCCGATTTCCGTATTCCCTCTGGATTCTTACACAAGTCCTTTCTGACTCTCCTGTATTCTTCTCCTGTTCATATTAATCTTTCTTCTTGTGCGTGCATTTGTGAGTGTAATTTGTATACTGTATCATATTCCTAACAAAGCACCCGTGACTAATGTGATTAATGTGATAAAAAATTGTCGTATATGCAAGAAACTCGTGAGTAAAGAGTGAATCACTCTAGGATCACTGTATCAGAGGGACTACTGCATTTACACTCATATAAAGAAATATTTCACAAGGTGCACATATAATATCCCTTTCAAATCCATAAAAAAAATATGTCTGAAACCCAATGGAAAGTGTTAAGTGAGGGCTGGTGACGATGCATGACTAACTGAGTCACCTAAATCTGTCCTAACAGTAGAAATATGTCCCAAGGTGCCCATGTTTGGAGTATCAATGCATCAACCACAGCTGAAAACAACGTAAAATATTCCTCTCAAAGTGGACATGCATGTTTTTCCAAACAATAACCATAAAGAAGAATTTCAAAACATTGCACTAGATTAAAAACACTTTTTTCTTGACTAGAATTGCTTATTGACGTCACGGTACTGCAGTGTTCCAGATAAAATGAAAAGAAAAACCGGAAAAAAACAAATTTTATTATTAAAATTAGTTTTTTCAGATTTTTTAATTTAATAATTTTTCTTGATTTGAAAGTTGCAGCCTGATTACCAAGTCAAATTACACTACTACTGGAAACATGCATGCAGTCAAAAGGGGTACAGCTACTTTGGTATTGTTAATGATAAAATGAATATTGAAATTTCGTATATAGTACATGTAAATAGCCATTTCTCATGAATGCACTCATTTGCAAACCCACTCCCAAATTTTTTTTAATATACTTGTTATTAAATGACATGAAAAAAAGAAGACCTCATTTGACAATTACAATAATAAAATCAGCAGCAGATCAAGACAAGACATTTCCTACAACATCCCACTATGGTACACGTCAGTAAGAAAACTATTCTGGTGACTAAAATGCAGTGAGGATTAAGGGAAAGGAAGGATGAAAGAATGCAAAGGAAAGAAGGAAGAAATGAGAGATGGATGGTTTAAATCCTATAATAATCAGTGTTAGTCAGCAGGGACACAACTCCTAGACCAGCACGGGGCAAACCTTTGGGTGCTTCTTCACCTCCTGACAGTGCCACTAGTCCTGAAAATTAATAATGGGAGAAGTGCTACGTTTACTATTTACCAATACCGAAACCATACACTCCCATCCTCTCATGTTGAAAAGTAAATGAGTGAATAAATAAATAAATAAATATATAAATAAATAAATGAATAAAGTAGACATGGTGAAAAGGTACACTGCCAAAGTCAAGCAATGAAAGGGCAATTTTTTTCAACCAAGTCCCATTCAAATTAAATGAAGTCAAGTTTTAGTGATTTTTTGAAGTACTTCGTCATAAACAAAGTTGCTTTTTCCTGCATATGCAAGGTGGAAGCAAAGTAAAACAGTATAAATGTAACAAAGAAATAACACTTTAAAAAAAAAATAACGAAAAATCTGCTTCTTAGCATCCACAAACACACACTTCTTCACAATATCTAGTGGAACATTATATTTCATCCGCATCAATTAGTAAGCCTCAATTCCTTGCATCCATTCCTCTTCTGGTGCTGAGAAAGGGCAAGAAAGGTCCACATACAAACAAGGGCAAGAAAGGTCCACATACAAACAAGAAAGGGCAAGAAAGGTCCACATACAAATAATAAAAGGCAAAAAAGGTCCGCATACAAACAAGAAAGGTCCACATACTAACAAGAAAGGGCAAGAAAGGTCCACATACTAACAAGAAAGGGCAAGAAAGGTTCACATACTAACAAAGGGCAAGAAAGGTCCACATACAAACAAGAAAGGGCAAGAAAGGTCCACATACAAACAAGAAATGGCTAGAAAGGTCCACATACAAACAAGAAAGGGCAAGAAAGGTCCACATACAAACAAGGGCAAAAAAGGTCTACATACAAATAAGAAAGGGCAAGAAAGGTCCACATACTAACAAGAAAGGGCAAGAAAGGTTCACATACTAACAAAGGGCAAGAAAGGTACACATACAAACAAGAAAGGGCAAAAAAGGTCTACATACAAATAAGAAAGGGCAAGAAAGGTTCACATACTAACAAGGGCAAAAAAGGCCCACATACAAATAATAAAAGGCAAAAAAGGTCCGCATACAAACAAGAAAGGTCCACATACTAACAAGAAAGGGCAAGAAAGGTCCACATACAAACAAGAAATGGCTAGAAACGTCCACATACAAACAAGAAAGGGCAAGAAAGGTCTACATACAAACAAGAAAGGGCAAGAAAGGTCTACATACAAACAAGAAAGGGCAAAAAAGGTCTACATACAAACAAGAAAGGGCAAGAAAGGTCCACATACAAACAGAAGGGCAAAAAAGGTCCACATACAAACAAGAAAGGGCAAAAAAGGTCCACATACAAATAAGAAAGGGCAAGAAAGGTCCACATACAAACAAGGCAAAAAAGGTCCATACAAACAAGGGCAAAAAGGTCCACATACAAAAGACAAAAAGGTCCACATACAAACAAGAAAAAAGGTCCACTACAAAAGGAAAAAGGTCCACATACAAACAAGAAAGGGCAAAAAAGGTCCACATACAAACAAGGACAAAAAAGGTCCACATACAAACAAGGACAAAAAAGGTCCACATACAAACAAGGACAAAAAAGGTCCACATACAAACAAGGACAAAAAAGGTCCACATACAAATAAGAAAGGGCAAAAAAGGTCCACATACAAACAAGAGAGCAAGAAAGGTCCACATACAAACAAGGGCAAAAAAGGTCCATACAAACAAGGGCAAAAAAGGTCCACATACAAATAAGAAAGGGCAAAAAAAGGTCCACATACAAACAAGAAAGGACAAAAAAGGTCCACATACAAACAAGAAAGGGCAAAAAAGGTCCACATACAAATAAGAAAGGGCAAAAAGGTCCACATACAAACAAGAGGGCAAGAAAGGTCCACATATAAAGTTACAAACACAGATGGAAGGCATGACAAATAAAGACAAACACATGGAACGACAGACAAGCATAGTAGGTACAGCAATAAGAACATAAGAAAGTTACAAGAGGCCATGAGACCTACATGAGGTAGTTCCTGTTACTTAACACTACCTGCATCCACCTTTCATCCCCATCCATGAATTTATCTAGCCTCCCTTTAAAGCTCTCTAATGACTCCACACTAACTACCCGTCTACCGAGTCCATTCCAATCATTTACCACCCTATTTGTGAACCAGTTTTTCCCTATTTCTATTTTAAATCTACGCTTTTCCAGCTTGAATCCGTTACTTCTTGTTCTACCCTGGTTAATAGCCGTAAGAACTTTTCCTACCTCTCCTTTATTAAATCCCTTTATCCACTTAAAATAATCCACAATGGCTGGATGAAGTACGGTACTCACCCACAAAGTGCCCCAGACCCAGGCCCAGCACACACGCCAGCGTCAGCGCCACCACTATGTTCAGCCGGCTGTTCAGGTTACGGTCTGGAGTGTGCCGATACTGGGTGTCAGGTCTGGTGGGATGAAAAGAAAAAAAACCATTTACATTTACAGCTTGTGATGTGATGATTTCATTCAACTTTCATGGTAAAGATCTCCTCTCTTAACCCCTTCACGCCAAGATTTTTCCTTTGCTATATAAAAAATTGTATGTTGTTAGCCATAAAATTACGAAAGGTAAAACTTAATATACCACATCAGTTAGTCGACAAGGATACTAAGCAGGTCATATATATAAAATATTGCTTATATTCACTAAAAATTGTCTAATGGTAGCCAAATTACAATGGAAATTACGTTCTGGATTTGAAGGGGTTCACAAACCATAGAAATTCATCTTACACAATTTATCTAGTTTTGTCAATAGCAAGATCACATAAACTTACTTGATGGTTGGGAGGCCATCTGGGAGGGAGGGACAGGATGAACTTCTATGGTAAAGATCTCTGTTAATGAACCATAGAAATTCATCTAACACAGATGATATTTAACCCCTTGAGACCCAGAACGTAATTTCCTTTGTAATTTGGCTACCATTAGACTATTTTAATAAGTATGAGCCATATTTTATAGATGTGATCTGTTTAGTATCCTTGTCCACTAACTAATTTAGTATATTAAGTTACTTTTCGTGATTTTATGGCTAACAACAGACAATTTTAGATGGCAAAGGAAAGATCTGGGCGTGAAGGGGTTAACTTTGTCAATAGTATGATCACAAACTCACTTGATGGTTGGGAGGTCGTCGGGGAGGGATGGACAGGAGGCGAGGGAGAGGTCGGTCTCTTCATCCAGCCCTTTGCCCTCCTGGTCTAGTACCAACACATCACTGCTGGCCAGGCTCTCGATATCACCGTCATCTGAAACCATTACACTTCTGGTTACAAACTCTACCACTGAGAGATACAACAAGCAAAACGAGAGTAAGTTTTTTAAATTTTTTACATCACAAAGGATTGGCCAAGGGCAAAAAAAAGAGGTAACAAAAAGCCCGCTCCATAAAGCTCCGCCATACAAACAAGAAAGGGCAAGAAAGGTCCACAGAAGGTAATGGTCCAAGAAGAGTGGTGATAAAAATTTACGATCAGTATTGTTATCCGAGAACATGTCAATCTCCTCCCAAATGTCCACTAAGCATTGCAATATAAACAGTAACTAAATACACCTTACATGATGGAAGGCACATGCAATAGAGGTGCAGGTGGCATGGGTGGGTATGTGTGTTGTGTGTGTGTGTGTGTACAGGGACTTAGAAATGGAAAGGTTCTATGTGTCTCTACAGTAATTTAGTGGAAACTAGAAATGACGTGTGTAATGAAATCATGAAAAGAAAAATACCAATCTTTACAGTTACAGAGGGAAAAAGACAAAAATGAAGACAAAAAATAAAAATACCAATCTTGACAGTTACAGAGGGAAAAAGACAATACTGGTAATGAAGAAAAATACCAATCTTCACAGTTTATAGAGGGAAAAAAAAGATAATCAAGAATACACAAAGAAGTGTCATAATACGTATAGGGCAAGGGTCTGCTAGTGGGAGGAGGGACCCAAACATCTGCAAACATGTTGGTCCTGCGATGAAAGTGTGACAGCTGTACGTAATATGTGCACTTTGGTACTACTCGCATGCATCCTCCCACATACTTCAACATACCCACCATACACTTCACATACTTCAAATTACCCACCATACACTTCACATACTTCAACATACCCACCATACACTTCACATACCCACCATACACTTTACTACACATACTCCACTTCACCACATACTTCAACATACCCACCATACACTTCACATAGTTTTACATACCCACCATACACTTCACATACTTCAATATACCCACCATACACTTCACATAATTCAACATACCCACCATACACTTCACATAGTTCAACATACCCACCATACACTTTACTACACATACTCTACTTCACCACATACTTCTACATACCCACCAAACACTTCACTACACCACTTCAACATACCCACCATACACTTTACTACACATACTTCTACATACCCACCAAACACTTCAACATACCCACCATACACTTCACTACACTTCACATACTTCGACACCCACCATACACTTCACTACACCACAAAATACATACCTGAGATACATATACAAATCCAGTGACGACCTGAAATACAAAGCTTCTAACTGAACCCTTACAACATGGTCAGGGTGGCTTTCCTGTGCAGTATGGATTTCAGATGATGATGGTGACATAAGAAAATAAGGAAGCTACAAGAAGCTGTGGGACCTACATGTGGGAACTGAAACTATGAATGCCTGTGACAATGAATAAAGTATATGAGTGTCAAATTGGGGGAATAGAGATGAGAAAGAGACCATGTGAGGCGTTTATTTCAGAAAGTTGATAAGCGCCACAATTAAAAAACTAAGAAAATGGCTTCAAAATGTTTCAATGTTCAAAATATCATATCTTTTGAACCAAGCATACAAAATTATGAATCTATAATTTTGTATGCTTGGTTAAAAAGATATGACATTTTGAACATTGAAACATTTTGAAGCCATTTTCTTATTTTTTTTATTGATGGCGCTTATCGACTTTCTGAAATAAACGCCTCAAGTATAATATGGGAACACAGAAGAGTATGCGAGAACGGTGAACCATATACAAAAACCTTGAAATTATGTTAAGTATTGATGAAAAGTAGGACGTTTTGGAATTAGTTTTGGAGATGATAATGGAAATACGCATTTGCAAGATTACTACTACCTTGCTTACATTCATTTAAAAGAGAAGCTAAAACAACTACCATGCAATGATGAGTCATGCTTACATACATGCACATAATGGATAGGAGTGTATGTTTATGGTGGGTATGTTGAAGTATGTGAAGTGTAGTGAAGTGTATGATGGGTATGTTGAAGCATGTGGTGAAGTGTATGGTGGGTATGTTGAAGTATGTGAAGTGTATGATGGGTATGTTAAAGCATGTGGTGAAGTGTATGATGGGTATGTTGAAGTATGTGAAGTGTAGTGAAGTGTATGATGGGTATGTTGAAGTATGTGAAGTGTAGTGAAGTGTATGATGGGTATGTTGAAGCATGTGGTGAAGTGTATGGTGGGTATGTTGAAGTATGTGAAGTGTAGTGAAGTGTATGATGGGTATGTTGAAGTATGTGAAGTGTAGTGAAGTGTATGATGGGTATGTTGAAGCATGTGGTGAAGTGTATGGTGGGTATGTTGAAGTATGTGAAGTGTAGTGAAGTGTAAGATGGTATGTTGAAGTATGTGAAGTGTATGGTGGGTATGTTGAAGCATGTGGTGAAGTGAAGTGTATGATGGGTATGTTGAAGTGTAGTGAAGTGTATGTGGTAGTGAAGCATGTGGTGAAGTGTAGGTGGGTATGTTGAAGCATGTGGTGAAGTGTATGGTGGGTATGTTGAAGCATGTGAAGTGAAGTGTATGGTGGGTATGTTGAAGCATGTGAAGTGAAGTGTAGTGAAGTGTATGTTGGTAGAGGACAACACATCTTAGTGGTCATCAGGCGGCCTCACCTGCGTCTTCCACAAAGGTAAAGCCGCTGAGGGAAGAGGAGAGGAGGGAGGAGTGGAGGGAGGAGTAGCCTTGGGGGTGCTCCTCATAACAATCATCAGAGTCGGGGCAGTCCAGAGTCTCAATGTCACTGGAGTCTGAGCCCGAGGGTGCTTGGGTGGAGGAGGAGGAAGGGGGGGTAAGGCAACACACCAGCTTTATACACACACCACTCAGATATTGGGCTGTTTAGTTAGGAAAGAAAACAAAAGCTGAACAAAAAAATTGTTATCAAAATATCACACGTAATCATAATGTATATAAAAAAAGAAGCCACAGCAACTTACTAAACTGTTATTAAATCATTAGCTAAATTCAACACTTCACTCCACGAGATGTTAGTACAATCCAAAACTTATAATTCACACATTAGTAAAAGTTTGTTATTATTACTAATTATGAAACAGAACATTCTAACAGTGGACTCTACTTTATTCTTAACACTTGAAAGAGTCATGAGTGCATTAACCTTGCATTTTTGTCTTACCATTCAGTACTTCAGGCTTGACATGTGCCAATGGAAGTCTCTTAATCCTTTTACAGTAAACAAGATTACATTTAAAGTATAGCGATCATCTGTTTACATTTCCAATCACGTGTTTCTCATATAGAGGGAGGCCTTGCACCAAAATGGTTACTGCTCCAATCAAATAAAATGCAGGTTCCTCCATGTCTATCTGGTGCTGCTCTATTGGACCAACATAACAAAACAAACACATCACTATGCCACGGGACACATAGGACTCTACACTGAGTCTTCCTAATACATAAAAGGGTAACATTACAACCACTAGAGTTGTGATGTGACTTTTGCCTCAGCCTACACTGCATTCAGTTTGGCAAGGCCACTCACGACAGCTTTGTCCTGGCGACTCCACTCCCCCCGGCGGGCTGGGTAGCCGAGATACTTGAAATCGGCGAGCATTTAACCCCTTGAGACCCAGAACGTAATTTTCATTGTAATTTGGGTACCATTAGACAGTTTTTAGTGTCTATAAGCAATGTTTTATAGATATGACCTGTTTAGTATCCTTGTCTGCTAACTAATTTGGTATATTCAGTTAACTTTTCGTAATTTTATGGCTAACAAACGATTTTATATAGCAAAGGAAAGATCTGGGCGTGAAGGGGTTAATGTTGAATACATACCCGTGCAGAGGTATACCCAGGCCGCCGGGTTAAGTGGTCACTGGGACTAAGCCATCGTGAGTTTCCTTGCCAAAATGAATACAGTATAGTGTGGGTGGGCACACCTTTCAGAAGGCCAGAGTTGTGACTGCAGGGAACAGATACTATACTCCAGGAGGCTCTGAGACCAGCTTGGCTACAACAGTGACACAGCTAGACTGCAGATCACATTGCAAACCTTTAGTGAAGAGAGGATTGGAGACTGATACAAGAAAGCCAGGTATTTTCTGTGATATCCTCTGATACCGTATGATTAGTGAGGCTGAAACAACCAAAATACTCCTGTGGGGTTTAATCTGACTACTTGGGGAAGTTATTATGATATAAAATAATGCAAAAATATATAAAATCATTTCTACAAAGTAAAATTAGGAAATTATATTCAGTTTAACCGTTGAAAAAATGAAGACAAAGAAGCGATAAATCATACTGATAAAAAAATAAAATTCAGGAATGAATTATCAAAATCTATTTTTAGCAGTTAAGTACAATGTACAGGAAACATGGGTAAAATAAAAAAACGTTAAAATTCTACCACAAAAAATGGGGCTATTTAGAGTTTGCTGACACTACATAAAAACAGCAGAGAGGATCAAGGGAGGAACTGCACTTCACTAACACACTGCTGAGGATTATTTGGGTTTAGGGAAGAGAAGGAGGAGGAGAAGAGAGGAGGAGGAGGAGGGGAGGTAGAGGAGGAAGAGGAGGAAGAGGAGGGGAGGTAGAGGAGGATAAGATATTTTGATCCTATCTAGACACTTTGCAACTACCAACGACAAGGTTATTGACTACATATACAAAGTGCCACCACGCCAAGGAAGAGGAGGAGGGGAGGTAGAGGAGGAAGAGGGGAGGTAGAGGAGGAAGAGGAGGAGGAGGACGAGGGTGACAAAACTTGGGTCACTCACCCTTGACAGACTCACCCTTAATGTCTTGCACCCTCTTGCCCATGGAGATGAGGTCTTCGGACAGCTCCTCTTCCCCCTCCTCCTCTGCAGTGCCACGTCCTGACTCATTCCTCTCCTTGTCTGTGTCCTTCTTGGCCTCTACAGCAGGAGAAGACGCACTGGACTCCCCACTGTCCTTGTCCTCTGCGGAACACAACAGGCATTCAAGGCAACAGCTTTTATGTGTACATGCAAGATAGGACATAAACATAACATCATCAATATACTTTCTACTCCTACTATTAACCCCTTGAGACCCAGAACGTAATTTCCATTGTAATTTGGGTACCATTAGAAGTTTTTTAGTGACTATAAGCAATATTTTATAGATATGACCAGTTTAGTATCCTTGTCCACTAGCTAGGTATATTCAGTCACTTTTCGGAATTTTATGGCTCGACTACATACAATTTTTTATAGCAAAGGAAAGATCTGGGCGTGAAGGGGTTAAAAAGTACATACTCTTATACTACTGATGAATACTAAGATCAGGTCATTTGTCTGTATGTCTGTTTATACGTCTCTCCATCTCATCCTTCTCTTATGAAAACAAACTTTATGCATTATCCTGTGTAACATAGACTATATACTTTCTACTCATACTATAACAAAGTACATACTCTTATACTACTGATGAATACTAAGATCAGGTCATTTGTCTGTCTGTCTGTTTATCCATCTCTCCATCTCATCCTTCTCTTATGAAAACAAACTTTATGCATTATCCTGTCCCATTGATTGATCGTTACATATCCTTTAATCATCCATGATCATGTACAACCAACTGCATGGCATCCATCAAAGGAAAATAAAGATGCAGGAATCTTCCGATACAAAAAAAGCGACTAAAAACCAATACGTTACTGAAAAGTGTATAAACCAATGTAAAAATATGTTTACATGGGAATCTCAAAAGTTCTCAAAAGTTCCTCATTTTGTCTCTCTGATCTCTCTCGCACGCATTGCATATCTTACATAAAATGCTATATTCAGTAGGATCCAGCACCATGATATTCTTTTTAATTCAAAATTTCCTAACCTTAAATCATTGCATTTCTCATACATGAAGCATACAGTCTATTTAACACAATGTTAGAAGGGAGCCTGACTTCCTATTTATTCTTCTATCACCTATTCAATTAGCTCTTGCTGTAAAGCTAGGTTCTGTTCTTTCCCACACCAATCATATCCTTGTAACAATACAACTACATAACAGGGAATGATAGTCTAGATCAGTGTTCTTCAAACTTTTTTCATCGCAACCCAGTTTGATTTTATGCAAGACATTCACGACCCTGTTGTACGTCTGTTGCCGTTTTCTCCTTCCGATGTGATTTTTTTTTACAATTACATTCATACATACTCACATCCATATGCATATAAATGTGCATATATATATGATACATACATGCATCTATGGATTCAAAATAATTGCATATGTTCGAGTGTACTAATGTAAATTTTCTTTATTAAAAGTACGTATTTAAAAAATATGAAGAAGTACTGTGTAAATTGTAACTACATATGTAGAGAAAAATAATATTGATTGATTGACAAGTGAAGATTATGCGTACATGTCCTGCCTTCTCCCACCCGTATTATCTCTCTCTCTCTCTTATTAATGAATTTAACATATTCATAATTATCTGTTTACGACGCTGCGACCCACTGAGCAAAACCTTGCGACCCAGTATTGGGTCGCGACCCGTACTTTGAAGAACCCTGGTCTAGATGATTCATGTGGCACAAGCAACTATAGTTAGGAGTTTTAGAAGCAAATATGAAAATGAAAGGATATCATTGCTATCCTACATTACTTCGAGCAGTTATTCTACGGTATTTGGCGATGAATTCATTTGGAATATAATACTACAACTCACTCGTTTACATGACAACACTTAAATCTTGGGCTATTCTTCCAAACAGCCCAACACTAATTATTTGTATTTAGTTTTGTAAAAGTTACTAGATGGGGTTGTAAAGGAACAAGTGGATTTAAAACCTTGAATGGTCTTTTGATGGACCAATTTCAATTTGAGATTTATTCTTCCTTAAATATCTACGATGGATCAGGACTCCCATCCCTAAATGCAGAAAGTAATGTAAAAATCATGTTGATGCTGACCTGACTGCCAAGTAAAGCTACCCTTCTAAACCCAGAATAATTCAGCCAAAAAACACTGGCATTTATATAAGGTGTTGATAGATATCTGGTAACTTTTCCTTTGTACTGTAATGTTATCAGATAGCCATCATCACAAACACACACGTGCTGCAAAACCTGCGAGTGAAAGAGTGTGAGCCAGTCAAGTGGTGATGGGATGAGGCAGGGGGAGGATGAGGCAGAGGCGGGAGGATGGGATGAGGCAGGATGAGGCAGGGGCGGGCGGGAGGATGGGATGAGGCAGGGGCAGGATGAGGCAGGGGTGGGAGGATGAGGCAGGTGAGGGAGGACGACTGAAATAATCTTGATAAGAATGATAAGAACCCAACAAGTCTCTCATGGCGAGTCGCATCTTCCATTCTTTCCTGTTCTCACTACATTACGTACATTGCCATTCCTGTACACCAAACATGCCTAGTGCTTTCTCTTCACTTTTCCCTCCTAAATCATGTAGGAAAGTAATCTCCACCAAATACAATGAATACTGAAAGATGATTAAATGAACCATAACATAAATAAACTGATACATGGCAATGGTGTGGGAGACAATCAGCAATCCAAAGTGCTGCCTTTATCAGTGTGTGTCACGTGCCTGCGCCGCACTCATAGTGTGCTCAGCGCCACAAACTAGGGTGCACCACAAGGACAGGCTGTGAACCATGGATGGGCGGCCATACACACACCACAAGGCTGATTAGGTAAGTAAAGTTCAATGCCAATGGGAAGGACACGTGGCTTTTTTGTACGGTGGTAGAAGTAGCTTGAGACGTTTCGTAATCTCACTATCTTGCGATGCTACGGGTGGATGATGTGTTAATCATTACTGCAGGTTCCAAAACTGGTGGAACAAATGTACGTTGAATATTATAATCAAATGACAGTATAAAAAAAGGGTATTATTCCAGATGAACCGAATTCCCTTTGGTGGACGAAACTATTTTTTCTGGTGAGTTTTGGTGTGCTTTGAATTAATCTGCTAACCGTTTTCGTCGCATTATAATTTTTTTTTAAATGGTACAGGTGAAGGTTAGGTTAGGTATAGAATAGGTTAGGTTAGGTTAGGTATAGAATAGGTTAGGTTAGGTTAGGTTAGGTATAGAATAGGTTAGGTTAGGTATAGAATAGGTTAGGTCAGGTATAGAATAGGTTAGATTAGGTATAGAATAGGTTAGATTAGGTATAGAATAGGTTAGGTTAGGTATAGAATAGGTTAGGTTAGGTTAGGTATAGAATAGGTTAGGTTAGGTATAGAATAGGTTAGGTTAGGTATAGAATAGGTTAGATTAGGTATAGAATAGGTTAGGTTAGGTATATAATAGGTTAGATTAGGTATAGAATAGGTTAGATTAGGTATAGAATAGGTTAGATTAGGTATAGAATAGGTTAGATTAGGTATAGAATAGGTTAGATTAGGTATATAATAGGTTAGGTTCAATTTGTGCTTTTGTCATTTCTGTTGCAAATCACACACACAGACAAAAAATAAATATATAATAATAATTGCGACAGAAACGACTAACAGATTCATTCAAAACACATCATAATTCACCAGAAAAAAGTAGTTTCGTCCATCAAAGTTAGTTCGGTATTCATCTGGAAATTTACCCAAAAAAGGATGGGTGTGCCTAGGGTGGTTGGGGTCAGGGCTGTAAACTGGCGCAAAATGATGAAGAATGAAGAGGCTCAATTTAGTTGCAATATGACAATAAAACTGAGGTGATAAGGCTAATCTTTTCAAGTTAATAGATATGGGAAGGAAGGGAATATAGTATTGCAAAGACCATTCACTTGAAAAGGCATTACTATTGTGGTTCATCCTCGAGGGAGTGTTTTGTATTCTTAAAAGTAACAGCACACTGGACACACTGATAGACAGATAGGCCAGTCTAAATTTACAACTTGATTTGCAACCCTTTTTTTTCCTTCCCTTTCCGGTATAAGCTTCTACTTGTACTTTTTCATTCTTGCTTTCATTTCCCCTTAGATTATATTCTTTTGAGCATGGATTAATCAAGGCAGTTTCAAACATCTTTAACACAATAAAAAAAACAATAAAAAAAAACAACTATTTAAATACCTGACACCTTTTGGCAATGCCCTATCAACACCACCTATCAAGAATACTCCATAAGACATTCATATCAATAAAATAATAAGCCTTTTCACGACCAATATGACTTCCCACTCATTGTAGAAATGCTATACGTACAGTACATTCAATCTGACACGAACAAATTTAACTATTTCATTCCTTCTAACTGTTTATTAGTTTTTTTCAACCCTATTTTCTTAACACATTATCCTCTTAACTATGATACATTGATATAGTCTAGTTCCAATGCCACCTAATAAACTCACACCCTATGGTTACCACATTTGTATTCAAAATTCTTATATACTTTATTCTTTTACATATACACATAGACTTTTACTTGTCATAGTCCAGCAATGATGTCATCTAAATGAGGAAAACAAAAGGCTAAGATGAACAGTTACTGTATGTAAAATTAGGTGTATACGATTTGAGATGTGTACCATACCAGCTCTGTTCCATCTCTGCTTTCTGAATCTATATACATACATACTGTACATGCAATTCATGACAGATACAGACAGAGACAGACAGACAGAGACAGACAGACAGACAGACAGACAGACAGACAGACAGACAGACAGACAGACAGACAGACAGACAGACAGACAGACAGACAGACAGACAGACAGACAGACAGACAGACAGACAGACAGACAGACAGACAGACAGACAGACAGACAGACAGACAGAGAGAGAGAGAGAAGAGAGAAGAGAGAGAGAGAGAGAGAGAGAGAGAGAGAGAGGAGAGAGAGAGAGAGAGAGAGATTCTTATAAGTAAATGCTAGCACTGGCCATGGTCCAATAATGAAGCACCTTGACTTAAAACCTTGGTTTCCACATTTGACAATGGCCGACATAGTCAATGATCTCATCTCACCATCTTTGCCTGCACTGCCACCCGTTGTCTTATCTAGAGTGCCTTCCCGGTCCACCAGAGTCCAGCCGGTCAGGGACTCCCGGTCACTGTCTCGGTCCTGCTTGGGGCTGGACATGCCGGGGGTGCGGCGAGTGCCCCGGGTTCTGCTGTAGACAAAGAGGGACATTGTAGAAAACACCATAATTCAACCCCTTCACACCCAAATCTTTCCTTTGCTATTAAAGATTGTATGTTGTCGGGCCATAAAATTACAAAAAGTAACTGAATATATCAAATTAGGTAGTCAACAATGATACTAAACAGGTCATATCTATAAAATATTGCTAATATTCACTAAAAATCGTCTAATGGTAGCCAAATTACAATGGAAATTACGTTATGGGCCTCAAGGGGTTAAGTTTCCTTTCACTATATGGTAAAACTGGCATTTCCAGTGGTAGCTCCTTTGGTTTTTAATTTTCTACCACAAAGCAACATTAACTATTAATAAACGACAATAGTTTACAGATACAGGTTGGTCTTGGCAGCAAGTGCTACTGCACAGGCTAGTTCCATTCATACCTAAATGTACTACAACTGCTTTGATAAGAATATACATCTTCAGTTTTCAACAAGACAGGCATGATAGCATTGGCATTCAGGAATACTCTCTCTCTCTCTCTCCTCCAGGGGCTTCCTTACAGACATTTCCTTTCTTCTATTTTCTCTAATTATACACCTTCACTTCCTTAACAACTTGTCCATTTTCTTCATTCAACATGGGCAAAACTTGCAAGCATATCACAATACGATATTTACCTCATTGACTATATAGTAACACTTATCTCTTTACTTTCTTCCCCAATATCAAAAATTCATTTAACACACATTTTTATGGGATAAAAAGCTTTATCTATCTATCCAGCTTCAGCTCTGATGTCTTGTACCCTACGAAACGTCCCTTAAGTGGGTGGCGAAGGAAGAGACTCCACCTCTCTTTGCTCATAATTCCCCCTTTCACCTCTTCCACTCATCTTTTTCTTAGCTTTATCCTTCCATCTTCTAAATTTTTTTTCTCCCTTAGTAGAAGGCTTGATTTCACTCACAAAACTATATTTCATAAACTTCTCTCCCTCCATCCTTTAAATATGCCAAACCATTTCAATTTCTTTCTTTTTACCCATTCCGCTATGAATTTTATCTGCACACACTCCCATGCCACATCTATCATACACGCTTTCATTAATCACACCACCCCATCTCATCACTCCACATGCCACATCTTTCATACACGCTTTCATTACTCACACCACCCCATCTCATCACTCCACATGCCACATCTTTCATACACGCTTTCATTAATCACACCACCCCATCTCATCACTCCACATGCCACTCTCAGGCAACAAATTTCCACAGCATGCACTCTTGCCTGCTGTCCCCTGTTCCAAGTCCAAGACTCTGATCCCGTATCAAAGTTGGCAAAAGAATGCTATCCCTTATCCTCTTGCCAATGAATGAATAAACAAATAAAGAATTTAAAAAAGTAAATAAAATCCTTGAGAGTACAGTGGCCAGCCATAACTGCTCCCTCCCACCAGTTGAGACAAACCCTGCTCTTTAATGTCTTGCAAGCTAAAAGTCTCCCTCTCCATTAGAAAACAGTTATGTGCATGTACGCTCATCACACACATGGACAAAAACACACACTTCAAATGTCTGCATTGCTCAGTGACTTTGAGCGCAGTGAACCACTCTATGACCCCGAATTTGATCTCTGCTCAAGTGATTTTTCATTGACAATTGCAGGCAGTTAATGTCTTCCTTGCTCAAGGGGTGTGTGTGGTGTAAGAGGTCCCAGCTTTACCTAAAGATTAGTCTATATTAGCCCTAAGCTCTTTCTGGGGGTTAACAGCTGGAGATCATGTGTCCAGCATGTAATCAAATGTGGGTGGGTGAATTACACACACGGATGTAATATTTCTTTTTTCTCCTTAACATTTAAGCCTATAGTGCCTGTAGGCAGTATCACCTCTAGGGCTTGGATAATAGGCCCTGGAGATATATTTGAGGGCTATGATGGTTGGCTCTCACCCATGGTGGCGCGGGCAGGTTTTTTTTATAGTGACGCATGTGATTAGAGGCTCACGCCGCCCCCTTGTGCCCTGATGCACTCGCTGCTGAAGGTAGAGTTAATGGGCAACATGTGGGGATTCTTTGACCACTCGACGGTTGCAGAGATATTTTGGCACCTGGCGGGGATCGAACTCGAGACACCGAGCTCAACACTTGCAGGCGCTAACCACTAGGTTACCGCCTCCCCATACACACACACACACATATATATACGGCTTGAACAAAATTTCTTGCGAGTAGTTATTGTCTTCCTTGTGCAAGGGAAGGAGTGTGTGAAGTCCCACCTTTACCTAAAAGATCGGTCTCTTACAGCTCTAAGCTCTCTCCGGGAAGGTAACAGTTGGAGGTCTTGTGTCCAGTGTTTGATTAGGCTGTGGGTGAATTACACACACACACAACACACACATTGACCAGCCTAATGCTTTAACAGACTCACATGTGATTAAGCTGAGAGTTTTATATGTCAATGATATGGTCTGCATCTTACATCTCTACAAGTTTGTCATATGATAATAAATTAATAGTTTCAAAGCTCCAACATTATGAATAAAATCTTTCAATAGGGTCACCAAATATCCACTCACACTTCTGAAAAGGTACCTTTGATATCACTCAAACACAAAATAATGAAAAATCTATATGGGCAGCAATGCACCACCTTTACACTATTCAGTGTGTCACCAGTACATGGCAATCTCACCTTTACAAATCTCGGCACCCTTTTGTATCACCTCTGCGCCACCAAACACCACAGTCTGCACTTCAGCTACAACTGACACGAACAAGCATCTCCTGCCTTCTATCTAACCACATTACAACTCTCGACACACTTCCCCTGGTAAGAAGTGTGAAGTGTTTCGGGTTCTTTTTATCACCAGGTATCAGTGAAAGGATCTGGTTAACTAATAAGCCCAAGACCAAAGCTGTGACAGAGATAACATCCAAGACTGATATCATATCAAAGACTTCTCATTGGAATGATCAAAATTTGATTAGGAGATGCTTTATTATGTCTGTGCTTGTATTTATTTACGTGCGTTATATTACTTCAGTGCCGTGGAATTCTATCCTACTTGCGGCTTCATGGATTATCTGCGTATACACTATACGTAATACATAATAACTACCGTACGGTACTTATTTTTTATACGTATGTGTCATTACTGTAAATGTATGTGAAGTATGCCACCCATTTCTCTGGGCAGATTGTGAATGTTTTGTATATTATTTGTAATTATGTACACAATGGGCTATATTGGTAAATATTGGTTTCTCAGCATACCACAATTTTTTTGCCAAAACTTTCGTAAAACTGAAGTTTAATACAATTCTTCCTATTTATGAATACTTTTCTGACCTAACTAGAGGGGACTATGCCCCCCAAGACCCCACTAGTTCACTAACATAGCCTGGACATTGGTTACATAACATAGCCTGGACATTGGTTACATAACATAGCCTGGACATTGGTTACATAACATAGCCTGGACATTGGTTACATAACCTAACGTGGGGGAGCACAGCCCCCCATACCCCCGTAAGTTATTTTCCATTTCTGACGGCTATTGTAGGGGTTAGAAATACTGCACACAGTAAGATCTACAAGTTGAGGATCGTTATAACAACGTGCCTTGTAATGTATTAAACTGCAGTAGAGCCAAAACTTTTTTTTCGACCCATTTTGATGTGGTTTTCAATAAAATAATACATTCTAGAAGTTATATTAGCAAAATCATTTTACTTTCTGGATTAGGGCACTACACAAAACTAGCAGCTTTACAGAGAAAAAAATAATAAAATCTATGAATAATATTTCTAACTTGCAATATTGTTTCCATTTAAGCTACTTTAGATGTATTACCAAATAATATTTTTTTTGTAGACCTAACTCAACATTTGACTTACCTCCTTACCCCCTCTGCTTTTCCTTGAATAAACACCATCTTCACTTAACCACTTGTACTTATTACTGGCCAACACTTCACATATCATGCTCTGCAGTGTGCATCACCTTGCCCCTCACACACAGCCAAAGCAACTGGCCTGGCACATCCACCACCACTGCTCCTTTTCACACTCACGCCATAAAATGAAAAAAACATAAAAGGAACAATTTAAATTTACACTTACGTTTCTTTGCTTTTCACATTTTCTGCAATAAGACCACCCACATTTCCCAGGTTTTTGGTTTGAAAAGGTGGCATATTCTTCACCCCCATCACTACTAATTACTCAACGGTAACGCATGTGAAATAACTAGGTGAGAAGAGAAGAAACGCGAGAAATCAGAAGGAGGTATTTGAGTGTGTGTGGAGGAGGGAAGAGAAGCAGAGAGAAGGTGAATAGTTTTGGCTCTCAATGTCTTGGCTCCTCCTCCTGCTCCTATCATTAATTATCCTTCCCTTTTCTTCTAACTATAAAATAAGCACAAGAAAGCGTGGGATTGTGGGTTCTGTGGCCAAAGGGGCACGTGACGACACCTCACCTTTTCCCGAACTACTTGGTATAAGACAGGAGTTATTAATAGCGGCTGCCTTGCCCCCCTCCTCTCTCGCGTCCCTTGCTGATGGCCGAGGGACACGTCGGCTAACATTCTTTTTCTTTATACGTCAAGCAACGCACACTGACACACACCAATGCAGTTCACCAACCGAGCTATTGCCAGTGGATACAACGACCAGAGCTAAATAGGATGTCAAGCAAGGGTGTCGCATAGGTAGAGGTGAATGTTATTCAGCCATCACGTACGTATTATTCACGTAGCCAGCCAAGGCCATGCCTCATATTGCCTCTCACCTCACTCACACCTTACCACATGCAATATTCATTCACACGAGTTTGTATGGCAATGAATGACCTTAATTATGATGACTACAGGTAGAATTATACTTACACTTAAAATATCTGGGCCTTTTTTTGCTGTTCCCTCTGACCCTCTCTCTCTCCCTCCCCACACAGTGTTGTTTGTTGTGGGCTCCGTGCTGCCCTCTACTCCACACTGCGCCTCGTGATGTCATGTTTTGATTGCGTCATAGATACGTCACAGTAAATTACAGTTGTCAGCCTGCCAAGTATGCTACCTAGCTATAAGTAGGCCAAAGCAGCTAGTTCACTTAGAAATATGTACTTTAATTTTTTTTGTCACTTCTTTCCTATTAAGGTATTAAGGCTGATTCACACTGGCGTTTTCTAGTCACTGGGTCTGGGGCTGGTGTCATGATCACAATAAGTTTTCAAAAAAAATCACACACCGATCGCTCGGTCTTTATCTACCGACTTGACGAGAATTTCGCGCGCCAAATTCAAATAAACGCAGAAGCCAGCACCACCCTCTCCCAAATTACCCCAATTATTGGTATAATTTCGATATTGGGCACTAAAAACTAACAAATTTAACTTACATCATCGTGCAGATCTTTTCATCCTTAATTTGAATCCAAATTTCCTATGCCAATGGCGATACATATAATACCGAAAATTTTCCATTTTAGCTAGCCATAAACGGTTGTTAGTTTAAATCAGATTATGTTAGGTTAGACGTGGGGTTTGATTCAGTAGATGATATCAAGGAAAAAATGAAACTATCAATACTACTTCATAATAAAGTGCGCGAAAACTTATCTTTCGCGCGCCAAATACACACAAGCCAGCCCCTAGCCCCTAGCCCCTGTAGCGCGACGTGACCCCTGACCCTGCAGGTCAGGCACGGGAAGTCAGGGACGACCCTGGTCGTCAGCACGAGCTTGACAGACGACCTACAAAGCGATACCAAAGACACTACAACGTAGAGTGTCTTTGGCGATATTAAGCAGAAAAGGTCACAAGAAGAAGAAGAAGATTTGTCTCCCGAAACGAATTGCGTGTGTGAACGTAATCTCCGCACTAGCCCGCAAGAGACCGACTTCTCGTCAGATAAATGTGACGAGAAAACGCCAGTGTGAATCAGCCTTTAAACAGCTCATCTAGTCTCCACACTGCGCCTCGTAATGTCATGTTTTGATTGCGTCATAGATACGTCACAGTAAATTACAGTTGTCAGCCTGCCAAGTATGCTAGGTAGCTATAAGTAGGCCAAAGTAGCTAGTTCACTTACAAGAACGTACTTTCACTTATTTTGTCACTCCCATCCTATTAAACGGCTCATCACCCCTGTATACGCACAGTATACAGGGGTGTCATAAAGTATAGACATTGTAAACTATTCGAGACATTAGTGAGCGAGTGAGCCTGCCAACTTTTAGCTGCCAGTTAGTGATAGTGTGTATTTTTACTATTTTGCTCCTCCCTTCCTAATGAACGACTCCTCTTCAACACCCAAAACTTGGATAATTATAACAAAACATAAATCTAAGGACATTTGTCAGCCTGCCAACTACCTATAGATATCTTAAACCACGTATTTTTACTCATTTGCTCCTCCCTTCCAAATAAAAAACTCTGATATAAGGATATCATCATAGATCGTTCATAATGATTGAGCACTTTATTTCAATACAAACAATTCAAAATCTTACGCTAATTAAGTGCACATGTATGGCTCCTCAGTAAAATGGGATCATTATAATGGTCCCCACATCTAGGCGACGGCAGACCACAATGGTAATCGCTCATAAAAAAGGTATCAAGAAAAGAAAAAGTAACGGAGAGAACACGGTAAATTTAGGTATTTAGAAGTATTAGGTATTTAGGTTAGAAGTGTAAATAGAAGAGGCTTTAGGTTAGGTTATTATATTACTTTACTCCCGATACGTAGCTACCTTGCTTAATTGCTACTTTATTTCGTATTTGCGACCACAATAGCCCCGAACAAGGAAACTATAGGATTAAATAGATGACCTAACGAGCTCTTCAAGGAAAGGGAGACATATTCATGATTTCTGATGACCGAACAAGCACCTCGCGGAAAAGGAAGCGAAACATCTATCACAACATTGACGCCGTTCACCGCGACCCTTGCTGTCACCACTCACCCAGAGAGCTGTCTATCTAAGGTTTCTCACATAAAATAACTTAACGAAACCAGTCTTCTTTTACAACTAATTAAAAACCCACGTATCGACGCCCACCTTAAATGAGGCGCGGAAATTGCGTAACCAATAACATACTAACACTCCCTACTGTCACAAAATCTAAAAATATCTAATTAGACTTTGCTGTGTCATGACCTATTTTTATCCCCTACAGGTTTGGGTTGTCAGTAAAGTTACAAGACCGAGTGGTATTTCCGTCTCACTCAGTACATTGGAAGCAGGAATGTGTACGTGTACGAACTTAAATCTTCACGAGACTGTTATATCAGGGTTTATATGTCAACGTAGTAGTATAATGAACAATGCCTTGACAGATAGTGGTATTTAGTTATAGGTACAAAGCTACAATAGTACGTACATATTACACACGGATTTTGTGGAATGGCAGAAAAACTTGGAGTTACTGCAATGTATTTCTATAGTTTGGCTATGGATGGGCTACTTTTGCATAATTTCGCCGCATTAATGGGGTCATATCCTGTTTGACAAGTAGTTTATAGGATAGTGTGATACGCATGATTACAATGACCAGCCCCCTAAGAATATTTAACAATTCGCTTAAATGAAATGTTTACATAATTGATGCCCTAAGCAAAGTTTACTCCACCGCTGTAAATTAGGAGGAGCAGATTCTAATAAACGCAGTTGTAGAAGACCCGACAGCAGCAAGAGGTCCGCCACAGAGAGGGAAGAGCCGACCAAAAATTGCTGCGTCCCCGAACCTCCCGCGCCCAGCCCACTGTCCAACTCACGCAGATACGCCGCACGCTCCCTGTAAAGCAAAACACAACACAATAAAAGCTTATGATATTACTCTTCATACTATAAGAACATAAGAACATAATAAAATAAGGAAGCTACAATAGGCCGCGAGACCTACACGTGGTAGTTCCTGTTACTACATACTAGTTAAACACTACCTACATCCACCTTTCATCCCTATCCATGAATTTATCCAGCCTCCTTTTAAAGCTCCCTATTGACTATCTATATCATTAGAGTTTATGTAAAAAATAAAATAAGTCTTATAGAAACTAAGCTATACGTACTTGGTTATCTACCGTAATATGTAGGTCACTGTCACTGGGTAAAACATTATCAGTAGTGTATCTTTTCAAGGCCTCAACCTTGACCAACTCCCACATAATCAGCCATGGAAATAAGTGTTATATATGCAAAATGAAGTCTTGGAGCATAATGCAACACACTTAGAGAAGGTAATCAAGGTCCTGCACTGGTGCTGTGACGTCTTCCAAATTAATCAGTAAAAACACATTTACATATATTTCACACCAAAATACAACAAATCTGATAATGATAACCATGGGGAGCTTATAGATTTTTGTTTTCGCTGATATGAGAATCTATTAGCTCCTCTGATCGCTGGCAAACCGGAATCAATGTTTGCAATACAACACCCTATACTTTGACAGCAGCAGAGGATGGAGTGAAAGCAAGAGACAAAGCTAGTTATGGTGGGGGTGGGGGATGATACCGCAATTATTATTCAATGTAATTCAGATAAGTACCGAGCAGTGATCGCTATTCACACTACGCATTCAACTACACATCTCTGAAGAAGCACCGCCTAGAAATGAAAGGCACGCGCCCCTCTTTAGCTCTGCGCCTGTGTTAGTAAGTTGGCTACCTTCGCATCTAAAAATAAGGTGCTACATTCCTTGCCGTCATAAATCAGAGCATCGCGCTGCCGACGCGCACCGCTCAACACAACTCTTCTCGTGGTGCGGACGATTGTGTTTCATTCATATACTTTGGGATTAATATGATGTTTTCCTGCACGCGTAAATATAAATAAACACACAATAGTACGCAAGTGGGTAGCACTAAGCAGGGCAGCACGGCACGGAAGACCAGTGGGTCGATCTGCACGGCATAGCAGTTTGAATACAGTATGTATGACATGACAGACTGTTTGATGTGATATACGGTACTCATCCAAGACAAGTGAGATCAAATTTCGGCTGTCCGAATTGGTGTTTGAGACCTAACAGGCTGACTCACATTGGCAAACACACTGCATGCATGGCGGGCAGTCTAGTGGCTCAGTGTTAGCGACTCGGGTACGCGCGCACCGTCCCTGCGTTGGAACTCGCCGTTTCGAGTTCATTCTCTGGTGAGGTTTTTTTTTTTTTTTTGGTTCATCAACATTACAATAAAACATCAAGTTAATATACGCTCAAAACATTCTTCAATTTTTCAGTCCTTCATTATGAGTCAAAAGACCCATTGTAAGAACCCATGAACACAAACAAGCAGTAATCACATCCTTGGAAACAGTAGCCTCGCCTCGCCGCTTAAGTTGTTACTATAAGTTTATACACTATAGTTCGCGTGTTTTGTAATTTCACGATTTTGCATTGATTGAATAAAGTAGTTACATATATAACAGTCAGCATAAAAAAATACGTATGGCTCTTATCTTCATACACACGATAACACATACGTAGTGTTTCCATAGCAACCTTACTACCGTAGATAACAGTATAGTCGCCAGCCGCCATATATTACGAATTATAGCATCACTACTGATTTTTATGTGCCTCTGAAGATTATACACAGTAGTTTATATCATGACTGTATAATCTACCCTGTTTCAGTGTTGTTTTGTGCTTTGTAGCTGCAAGTATATACGGTTTCAAATTTCGCTACTCGTTTTTTTTTCGCGCGACGACGACTGCGGGAGGACACTCAGAGCATAAACACTAATTAGCGACCTTATTGTTGGTCACCACTCTGGTGATATTTTGGTAATTTGTTCATTTATAGCCATAATATGATACAGATGAAGACACAAAATGACACAGACTCTCCAGATAACCCCTTCTAACTTTCCTGAAATCATGCCTGTAGAAATGTAAGTATTAACGCCACCACACGTCTGTAAATAAAAAAAAACGTTGTCCTGGCGACCTTAGTGTTATCTACGGTATGCCTTCCACAGGCGTAGATCTTTTTTAGTTTCGTTAGTTTTCCATTTCTCAAATTACTGAAAAGTCACTAATAATTGTTTTAATGACGTACTCGAGAGCTACTGTCGCAGATGTAGCTACTGCCTGTAATTAAGGCCTCT
>JACEEZ010012384.1:80000-105000 GCA_016584305.1 Chionoecetes opilio | reverse complement strand
GTAACTTACTTGTTGCTGCCCAAGACCAGCTTTGCATGACACTGGTCCAGCAGGTGGTCTACCTGAGTGGCCGTGGCGGGGCTCACGGCGCCTCCCTCGTACAGGTGGTGGTGGCAGGCCCCAGGGCTCGCCTCCACCAGCCTGGCCAAGTACCGGGCTATGTTGTGCTCGCCAGACACCTGTGGGTACACCATGTCCTGATCAGTGCTGCACAGACATCAATATTCTTTTTTACCCTAGTTTACATCCTTATAATAATCAGTTAATAACAGGCAGGATGCAACAGCTAATAAGATTTGTTTGGAGAAATAAAAAGAATATGAAATCACTATGGCTATGGATATATTATTAACCCATTGTAACTCAAAATAGAGGTACCAAAGATCAATTGTTTCTTCTTCACAATTTCCTTTAAACATAATAGACTGTGTATTTCTCTGTTGCCTCACCTGTGTAGCAGCCAGAGGCGATACTGAGAGCACGGGAAGGAGAGCAGCTGGAGAGTCACCCCCTTGCCGCCACACCAAGGTGATGCACACTTGACTCTGGCCGCGCTCATCACCACTTCCAGCGCCCCAGAACTGCTGTAGCTTCTCAGACATTTCCTGCACCCAGAACATTATACATAACCAACATTAACTTCACCTCTTACCATGAAGTTATCTAATTCTATGCAACATATACACAACCAACATCAATTTCATATCTTACCATGAAGTTATCCAATTCTATACATCACTCCTTATAGTTATGATAGATAAAATACCAATAATTTCATTGACTAACAGATTTTCAATTACTAAGCACTATTTTTCCATGCATTACTGATACTGTACACAACAAAACAGCAAGGATAAGGAGGCTACACAGATCATATTGATAAATAGTTTGCTTTGATAAATAGTTTGGCTGGCATTACACACCTTCACGGAGGAGTGGCAGTGGACCTTGAGACAGACAGGGAGGTGGGTGGCGAGGGCTGCTGCCAGGGCACGGAGGGTGTAGGGCGGCCTGCGGGGGTCTGCGTACACCACTACATCGTGAAGGGTTCCAGGCTGAGGTCCACCTGAGGGAACACAAACACCTACATAACCACTTACATACAAACAAACACCTACTGACAAACCACCTCCATACAACCAAACACCTACTGACAAACCACCTCCATACACCCAAACACCTACTGACAAACCACCTCCATACACCCAAACACCTACTGACAAACCACCTCCATACAACCAAACACCTACTGACAAACCACCTCCATACAACCACCAAACACACCTACTGACAAACCACCTCCATACAACCAAACACCTACTGACAAACCACCTCCATACACCCAAACACCTACTGACAAACCACCTCCATACACCCAAACACCTACTGACAAACCACCTCCATACAACCAAACACCTACTGACAAACCACCTCCATACACCCAAACACCTACACTTTCCTCATATCCAATGTAACTGTTTTCTTAGCAATTTTTCACACGGGATGCAATGAACATAAGAACATAAGGAAGCTACAAGAGGCCGTGAGACCTACACAAGGTAGTTCCTGTTACTTAACACTACCTACATCTACCTTCCATCCCCATCCATGAATTTATCTAGCCTCCCTTCAAAGCTCTCTAATGACTCCGCACTAACTAACTGTCTACTGAGTCAATTCCAATCATTTACCACCCTATTTGTGAACCAGTTTTTCCCTATTTCTTTTTTAAATTACGCTTTTTCAGCTTTCCTACACTTAGCATTTGGGAGTAGATGAGATATTCTTAGATGTGCAGGCAATATGAACACAAAATAGACAAAAAAATCATACTCCATGATAGATATACATACTATGTGAAGAAATTTTGAAATATGGAGTGGTTTGTTGGACGAATTCAAGATTTTTTTTTATGAAGATAAGAGAAGTAATGAAGTGTGTAATTATAAAAATGCAAGTCAAATGAACAAGTACTTTAAGTAATAGGTCGGTAAGTGAAGAAAAATGATGGCAGAATATGATGTGAGTGGGAGATGAGAAGCACCACAGGAAGCACGATGTGTGTGCGTGGCGATCCACTGACAACAGGATACAAGTTAAAATATCTTTTCTACCCAAACAAAGATGTAGAATTTTAAAGAGTGAAGTTTGAGCCCTAATCATTATCGAAGCACTAATAATCAGTTGATTGATTATGAAACACACTCATCATATAATATGAAGACAATAGAATGATTGATATGAAACACCTAATATAATATTGAAGTATAAAGTTGATTGATTATGAAACACCCTCATCATATAATTATTGAAGCACTAATAGCAGTTGATTGATTATGAAACACCCTCATCATATAATTATTGAAGCACTAAAAGCAGTTGATTGATGAAACAATGCTGAATTATTGCAAAACAAGAAAAAACATAACGCACTTTCAGAATGTTACTTCCGTGGTGAGTGAGTTCACAGCTTCATGAGGTTTGCTGTACTCACCCAGACACAACTCTTGTTTGGACTCATGTTAGATTTTTCACAATTCATGTAAGGTTTTCTTTCTTGTATACAATAATTACTAAAGATGATAATGATGATGATTATTAAGTAGCTACCAAGCTCTGACTGCTCAAGTTGACATGAGAGCTACAGAACCATCGTTACTGGCTGGCTGATCTTTCTTGTCATCTTTTCTTGACACACAAACACATCATCACAAACAGGCTACAATTTATTTTATTTTTATGCTTCACTTGATCACAAAGCATTAACTATCCCAGTGTTTAAAAAATTTCCAAAGACAGCAAATGACACTCACCTTCGAGTTGGGAGATGACAGTCTGGACAGAACCCTCCAATGTGACGCCCATCTTACCGGCAATGGTGGCAACCTTGGCCTGCAGGGCTGACAACTTTTCTAAAATTAGCTCCTGCCGCTTGCTCAGGGCATTTAATGAAGGCACTCCACACCGCCCTTCTCCAGCCTCACCACTGAACCTGGTGATGCAACTTCATTACCCATGTGCACACTGATGACCTTTGATCATTCTTAAGTCAGTGTAGGTCATTGTTCATACCATAAATCATAAGAGCTTTCTAAACACAGCAATAGTAGAGCAAAATTTTTTCTCTTAAAGGATTTATCTTTCTGATATTTTTCTTAACTAAATGAATAAGTTATTTATAATTTTCATTTATAGATAATATCAATTTCCTGAAACAATAAAATTTCGGTCATTACAGGGCAGTTTGCAGAGCATGCAGGGCCACAATAAAAGTGTTTTTTAGATCAGTTTGGTAACATCTGCCAACCTCCTTAAATGCATCCTCGACCACATGTTGGCTGAGGTCTTTCACCCTTACAGACACATGGCTTGCCATGCTAAACTAGTGCAGGCATATGAAACAATTATGCAAAGTGCAGGAAGCACCTTGTACTGTACACATCAGGATGCCAACACTCACAGAATGTTATCACTAACAAAGAAAGGTGTTCTGATCTGACTCAC
The DNA here is from genome assembly GCA_016584305.1 of Chionoecetes opilio. NCBI lineage: Eukaryota > Metazoa > Arthropoda > Malacostraca > Decapoda > Majidae > Chionoecetes > Chionoecetes opilio. The sequence continues at coordinate 101,496 of JACEEZ010012384.1, read as the reverse complement.
AAAGCTTAAGAAGCAGCTTCCTAGTGAAGGATGTATGTATCACATCTCCAATGGACATAAATCAAATCATAAAAATGCAAAAAGAATTTATTGATAAATATACAACAAAAATTTGCAATGAATCAATATAAACACAACATTTAAATACTGAAATGAAATTCAGATAAAATGAACAATAACAACAAGTAAAAATGACTCCATGGATTAAATTTCAATATTACACAGAAGTTTGCAGAGAGAGAGAGAGAGAGAGAGAGAGAGAGAGAGAGAGAGAGAGAGAGAGAGAGAGAGAGAGAGAGATATTAGACACAGTGGCTCTTCCAGCACAGAATAAATTTTTCAAATTGGACAATGTGCTCAGACAGCCACTGCCTGTACATCCAACATGTTCATTACTTCCCTCGATTATTATGTCAACAGTCACTAGAAAGCTGCTTCATGTAAGCTACGATCAAATACTGCAAATACTGTAGTTTCATCAGCTACTTCATTACAAAAGGTATAATACAATGATTCATTGTTATTTATACTCACCATATGGACACAGCAGCTCTAAATACTATATATGTTGGCTTGGACTCAACACTTATCAAGGTCCAGTTGCAAGGCACTACGAGATCACAATGTGTTGCTAAGACTTTAAATATCTACAATAGCTACAAAAGTGCTCTAACCTTTACAAACATCAATATAAAAGTATGCAAGTGGTGAGTTTCACTGTTATATTCAGCTTGTTAATTTCCCAGACAGTCCTACAAGAAGTACTAAGCTACGATGTCCTACAAGAAGGGAGTATCTTATAATTTGCACTATTTGCACTTTTAAGAAATTATGATATGCTTACTGTGTTTCATACACCGTGATTGACTAACAACTATTTCTTTAGAGCACAATGGCACAGCAAATCCCAGGTGGCAAAGAAAATATGTATTCTCTTGGCAATGTAAATGCCTTGGTCATGTCCCACAGGACAAACTATTCAAAATATATGATAATGATGATGCAAAACCATGAACAAGTGAAGAGAGATTGATATGTCCAGGTCTGTAAGGCTATGATTGAGGTAATAAACTTATGCTTGTCTGATATTTACAATTTTGCAAAGTTTGCTGTTATTTTGTGATTTTCACGCCTGTTTTATGCTTGGTATATATGATCAACATTTTGAGTATGTTCAGAAAAATAAAATGTCATCTAGCCTGTACAATTACCAACTAAAACAAGATGATCAGATATAACAAAGAATAGCTTTCTTGATATAAGTGAATTTGTTGTTTCTGACAGACTGCACTGCTGAAAGATGCATCCTAAAGGAACATAACGATCATGCAAAATGGACTACCAGGAGCAAGACACTAGACTGACCACCCAGGCAGCACAGCCAAGGGTCACGCCAGCACGGGACACATCAAAGGCAGGAAGGTAAAGAGGGGGAAGCCTACTTGTCAATGGTGCACACAGGGTTGTCCAGGATCAGCTCCATCTTGACGCGTGGACCCACAAGCTCCCGGATGCTGTTGATGCCGTACATGATCATCGCCGGCCTGACAAAGGAAAACACTTCATTTAAAAAAAAAATAATAATAAATGAATGCATATAAATAAATAAATAAGTAAAACAGAATTAAAAGAAAAAGAAGAATCCATGTTCTAAGATCTTTGGGATGAAAATAAATAAGATTATAAACAGAGCAAAGGAAAGGTCAGCCACTTTGTTACAAGTGATGCTTCTCCAAATAAAAAATACCAAGTTTTTGTTGCAGTCTTCTGATATTTCCCAATATTGATTTCTTGCAAGAATCTGTGTTTTATTAGTGTGTGATAACAAATTTTCCTTGCCTCCATCCCAGTGCAATATAATACACACTTGTACAGTAGCTGGTGTATAACAAGACTGTCGTTATCAACATCCTCTTCACATCTTATCACCCTCAGAAGGTTCCTCCATAAGGGAGACTACTGTATACACACCATTGGTCACACAATGAAGGCATAAGGAAGGAGTAACCTGTACTTACTTATAGGGATAGGCAACTAAGCAGGCATTTTGTTATGGGGTTCAACTAAGCGGGCTCTCTTTTTTTTTTTTTTCCTTGGCCAGTCCTATGTGATGTAAAAAAAAAAAAAAAAAACTTGCACAAGGCACAAGCTCCGGTCCCTGCTCAGACACAGCCACCCCACACCCACCTCTCCAGAGACAGCCCGTAGCCGCACACCTTGACGCTCTCCGGCAGCCCCATCGGCCGCAGCATCTCCGGCCGGAACAGTCCTGAGTTGCCGATTTCCACCCACTTCTTGAGGCCTTTGTGGTAGCTGTGGGGTGCATGAATCATTGGATAATCAACAAATGAATACTGTTACACATGCTAAAATATGCAACAGGTTATATTTTGATATCATCTACAATATTTTGTCAACTTTGTAAATAGCTTTATGATTTTGAGAATTCTGTATTTTGTTATGTGCCACCTCACTTGCTTGGCAGAGTGATATTTGTAAGAAATAGCTTGTAATAGTAGTAATACTATGCTAATATTTAAGTTCACCTGTATATTTCCATGGAAGGCTCCGTGTAGGGGTTGTAGGTGGGCTTGAAGCGAATGTCTGTCATGCCAATCTTCTTGAAGAAATTCTGAAGGATTATCAAAGCTGAGTTACTCTTGTTATATAATAGGGACACATGGATCTATTGTATTAGAGGCTTGCTGGGCTGTCTCTCAATGAATAATACAAACATCTTACAATACCTCATTTTCAAAATAAATGATGTGCATTATTATTTAATCACTGCAATGAAATTAAACCACCAGTCACAATCAATAACCTGATCACCACATAGATATAAAGCAATGAGTCTCACATTAATTTTGTGAAATGATATAAAACTTTGGTTTGCAGCTTCCAGTAACTTGCATTGATATCAATAATACAAGGCACTCTTTTGTTATTCATCAGTAACAACGGCTTACAGAATTCTGCACACACTTACAAGTAGATAATGATACCAAAAGATCAACCAAGTCCTAACAGCAAGGCATCAAGCTATTCTAACACAGCACAACACAGGAGTGAGCTAAGTCTACAGGGTTACAAAGCTTCAAATGAAACAAAAATTGTGGTATGATACAATTGAAGCGTGCGTGCGTGGGTGGGTGGGTGGTGGGTGGGTGGGTGGGTGGGTGGGTGTGTGTGTGTGTGTGTGTGTGTGTGTGTGTGTGTGTGTGTGTGTGTGTGTGTGTGTGTGTGTGTGTGTGTGTGTGTGTTGTGTGTGTGTGTGTGTGTGTGTGTGTGTGTATTCATCTAGTTGATTCATCTAGTTGTATTTTACAGGGCCAGAGCAATGCTCGTATGGCCCCGTCTCCATATCAACATTTTGATATCATTCATCCTTTGTGTTGGCCGAAGCCAGCACCCCGGAGAGCAGGTCACAAACCCCGGCTAACACCCGGTACCCATTCACTGCTGGGTGGACAGGGGCTCAGGTTTTAAGGAAACAACCCATTTGTTTCCGCTCCGCCCGGGGATCGAACCCAGGACTTCTCGGTTGTGGACCGAGCGTGCTATCCCTTACACCACGGAATACCTCCTTACACCACGGAGTACCTTGCGTGTGTGTGTGTGTGTGTGTGTGTGTGTGTGTGTGTATGTGTGTGTGTGTGTGTGTGTAAAGTAAATGCACATGTATGTATAGAGGTATTACATGAGCAGGCTTCCTCACCCCAATAACGCCCATGAGGTTCTTGAGGCTGAAGTCATGGTCGGCCACCACGCCCTCCACCTGGTGGAACTCCGCCAGGTGGGTGGCGTCCAGGGTCTCGTTGCGGTACACGCGGTCGATGGAGAAGTACTTGGCCGGCTTGAACCCGTCCTGTGGCAGAGAGCAACATAAGTACTGATTATTGTTTTCTGCATGAATAGGAAGTTGGCTAAAGCTAAAAACAAACGAATAAATAAATAAAAAGAGAAAACGGAAAACCCACTTGATTACTCCTCAAAAAGTAAGTAGAAAAGTTTAAAAAAAAGAGGATCAATCTATTTCTACAGATTTCTTGACATCTTAAAAAAACACAATTGCTTCTCTGGTGATACATTTACATTTGGAGCTGTGTGAAGAATACATAGAAAAGGATAGAGATTTGTATGTGGCATTAAGCAGTTTAACGGCAAGATAACAATATAATGCTTGCCATGTGAAGTTCACAATCAAGAGGTTCAGCTCTCACACTACCACCTCTGATTCTGTAGCCATTGAACCCTCACAAAGAAAAAGAATGGAAATACAGGAAGTTGTTAAATGTGAGTAGCAAATGAAAAACCCAACCCAGCATATTAAGATACAACTTAGAGGCTTAGAAAAGAAATATTAGTTCCTGAATTAACATCACTCCAAGACTTCCAAAAAAGGGATAAGTCTCAGATCCTACCAAGACAACTAGAGAATGAGATGGAAGGGAACACTCAGCACCTGGGCCAGTTTGTGCAGCATGCGGGCGCTGACAGCCGTGGTGTGGGTGCGCAGCAGGTTCTTGTCTGCCTCTGCTCTGCTCCATGGGTACTGGTAGCCAATGGACCCATAGCCTCCCTCAGTGTGGGTTTTCCTCACCTGCAGAGCCATTGGGGTGGGTCAGCAATCATACTTGTACAAATCATTCAGGAAACATCAGTATATATGCTATGACAATCTCTTCAAACCAGTCTTCTTAAAAATATCTAATGATCTTCCTTAAATTACTTCGCACAACAAGGTTAAAATTGTCAGTCAAAATTGGACTGTATGGCTACAATGAGCTGTAAAAAAAGTAATCGTATAATTTCATGTAACATTAATTGCCTCAAAATATTAATGGAAGTTTAAATGTCCTATTATATCTATATCCTTTTGAAGTGCAGATATCAGACAGTTTGAACGATACCAATGCTAAGGAGGTTAAATAATAAAATAAAGACCAAAGCTGAACAACACCTGAGTGGCCGTACATACCCTCTCCAGGTAATCCTCAGGCACTTCCAGGCAGGTCTCAGGGTCGGCCACATAGAAGGTGTCCTGGGCATCACGGGCTGGGTGCTGCTGGGGCTGGAACAGGGCGTCAAAGTTCCAGAAGGCAGACTCTACATAGTTGTTGGTGGGCATTTCTGTGAAGCCCATCTCCAGGAAGATTTGCCGGAATTCTGCCCGAAGCTGCATCAGGGGATGGAGGTGGCCCGACCGCAGCTCAACCCGACCCTGCAGAAGACAAGCCCAACACACCGCTGAAGATATTCACTGATGGACTGGTGCACTATTTACATATGTAGTTACTATGTTGCTAAACCTATGCCAGGGTGCTTAGGAGTCACACTGTCAAAGAGAATAATAATAATACAAATGCCTAACAAAAATCTAATATAAACGAATAAATAAATAAAACACTACTACCACAGGTTACCAACTATCATTCAAAAGAGAGGAAAAATATATAAACCCCATTCACATTGGAAACACTCATGAGTAAGTGCCATTTATCCTTTATATTTACTCTGTTATATTTCTATCATTTCCAGAATTAAAAATGTTTATTTCCAAAAAAGCTTTGACAAATAAGTTATCAAAATTATCATACTTAAATGTTTTGGGTGATTTCTATTGTAATGATAAGACTTACCTTGGATTTGAAGTTATAAGGCTTAAAATTTGCATTCTTCCACTGTCCACTCTCGATCATTTCTTTGGTCAATTCTGCTTCTTGCTTGACAACTGAGGTAGTAAATTCACTTCCTTTGCTTACATCAAATACAGTCTTCTCACTGGAATGAAAATGCACATAAAGTATATAGTTCAATCATGTATCACAGACTGAGTGCCCTACCCTAGATGGAATGATGGTACTATAATGCCCTACCCTAGATGGAATGATGGTACTATAATGCCCTACCCTAGATGGAATGATGGTACTATAATGCCCTACCCTAGATGGAATGATGGTACTATAATGCCCTACCCTAGATGGAATGATGGTACTATAATGCCCTACCCTAGATGGAATGATGGTACTATAATGCCCTACCCTAGATGGAATGATGGTACTATAATGCCCTACCCTAGATGGAATGATGGTACTATAATGCCCTACCCTAGATGGAATGATGGTACTATAATGCCCTACCCTAGATGGAATGATGGTACTATAATGCCCAACCCTAGATGGAATGATGGTACTATAATGCCCTACCCTAGATGGAATGATGGTACTATAATGCCCTACCCTAGATGGAATGATGGTACTATAATGCCCTACCCTAGATGGAATGATGGTACTATAATGCCCTACCCTAGATGGAATGATGGTACTATAATGCCCAACCCTAGCCAGAATGATGGTACTATAATGCCCTACCTTAGATGGAATGATGGTACTATAATGCCCTACCCTAGATGGAATGATGGTACTATAATGCCCTACCCTAGATGGAATGATGGTACTATAATGCCCTACCCTAGATGGAATGAAGGTACTATAATGCCCTACCCTAGATGGAATGATGGTACTATAATGCCCTACCCTAGATGGAATGATGGTACTATAATGCCCTACCCTAGATGGAATGATGGTACTATAATGCCCTACCCTAGATGGAATGATGGTACTATAATGCCCTACCCTAGATGGAATGATGGTACTATAATGCCCTACCCTAGATGGAATGATGGTACTATAATGCCCAACCCTAGCCAGAATGATGGTACTATAATGCCCTACCTTAGATGGAATGATGGTACTATAATGCCCTACCCTAGATGGAATGATGGTACTATAATGCCTTACCCTAGATGGAATGATGGTACTATAATGCCCTACCCTAGATGGAATGATGGTACTATAATGCCCTACCCTAGATGGAATGATGGTACTATAATGCCCTACCCTAGATGGAATGATGGTACTATAATGCCCTACCCTAGATGGAATGATGGTACTATAATGCCCTACCCTAGATGGAATGATGGTACTATAATGCCCTACCTTAGATGGAATGATGGTACTATAATGCCCAACCCTAGATGGAATGATGGTACTATAATGCCCTACCCTAGATGGAATGATGGTACTATAATGCCCTACCCTAGATGGAATGATGGTACTATAATGCCCTACCCTAGATGGAATGATGGTACTATAATGCCCTACCCTAGATGGAATGATGGTACTATAATGCCCTACTCTAGATGGAATGATGGTACTATAATGCCCTACCCTAGATGGAATGATGGTACTATAATGCCCTACCTTAGATGGAATGATGGTACTATAATGCCCTACCTTAGATGGAATGATGGTACTATAATGCCCTACCCTAGATGGAATGATGGTACTATAATGCCCTACCCTAGATGGAATGATGGTACTATAATGCCCTACCTTAGCCAGAATGATGGTACTATAATGCCCTACCCTAGATGGAATGATGGTACTATAATGCCCTACCCTAGATGGAATGATGGTACTATAATGCCCTACCCTAGATGGAATGATGGTACTACTATAATGCCCTACCCTAGATGGAATGATGGTACTATAATGCCCTACCTTAGCCAGAATGATGGTACTATAATGCCCTACCCTAGATGGAATGATGGTACTATAATGCCCTACCCTAGATGGAATGATGGTACTATAATGCCCTACCCTAGATGGAATGATGGTACTATAATGCCCTACCCTAGATGGAATGATGGTACTATAATTCAGCATATCAACAAGAAAAACCCATACTTACATCTCCTTTATAAGCTTCCTCTTCTTGTAGTCGGCCTTGACCTTTTCCGGCAGGGTGTCTGCGTCCCCCCGAGTCACCGCCTGAAGGTGGAGCTGCACCTCGTCCTTGATGTCCGACACCGCAGGAATAACCTTCTCCCCGTCCTTCATCACCCACTGCACCACACAACACACACAGTTAGCCGCGATACATGAACATGTGTGATTAAGAAAACCAACCACAAAGTCATACATAGGTTAAATAAGATTTTTAAAAACGTGATAGCAATATAACATTCAGTGAATATCATCATTCTTGAAGATTGAAGAACCCTGATACCACTTCTGGTCATAAAAATCCTTTTTTCCCCCAAAGCTTGATACTTGAGAAAAAAATCACCTAGAATGATCTTCAGATATACATGATTTCTGTGTCTCACCTTATTCCTCATCGCTGCTCCGAGGGCAAAGTTTGAGTTGGGCATGTTGGCCTTGATGTCTGCCAGCAGGAGTCCCTCCTTGCCCAGGGAGGAGAAGAGCCGGCCTCGTGGGAACCCTGGCTGGCTAGGACACTGCCTTCTTCCGTGCACTCCCATGATTTCTCTGTTGTCTGCTTTACCTCCACAACCTAACACAATATAGACTGTTATTGATTGGACTTGTTTACACTAACTGGAAAAAGTATACTCTTGGTTTTACTGTAAATTCAACCTTTAAACATGAATAAAAAAATAAAAAAAGGAAATACATGAAAATGACCAAAGATTCACCCACATATTATGATGAACTTATGATATAGGAACAAAATTAACCATTATGGAGTGACTATCAATGAAATGAACATCATACTTCAGAATGGGTAACCGTATAAGAAACTAAGACCAACATATAATACAAGAGTCTTAATATTAGTGTAAAAAAATGTATGCACCAATGATTCTAACAGCATCCATCTTTAAAGGCTACTTAACTTTTAGACTTTTGGAAAAGGATAGCATTTCCAGCCTTGATGTCCATACAAACACCTTATAGCTTGCCATACAATAACCCCGAAATTCCTACAACATATAAATGCAAATAAACACACTTGGTGTTGCTTCAAAGTTCCTTAAGAGTCCTATATTCGGCTCTATGATTTGTTTAAAGTTACAAGATTAGAACCATTTTTTGGATTTTGCAACACTTCTTTGAAAATCAGGATTGTGATACCCAAAACAAACTGTCAGTCATTCCAAAGAATATGGAAGAGACAGGCATTGTAAGCATCTATTTATTGACTGACTCGACAAGTTAAACCTTTATTTGGTAAAAAACAACTTTCTTTAATATTATTTGATTTCTTGCCACACAGCATTCATTGTTATCATTATGAAGGCCACTACCTTGCCACTAATCGGGTTATTTCTTTGCAAACTTGATTTTTTTCTTTCTCTGTGTTTCACATAGCAATATCCCCTTTTTGTTCGGTAACTGCAGTAGCAGCTCGTAAATCCACATTCCTTTCCACGAGTTCATATCCTGTAAGGCTGGAATTAGCTTTCACCTGCCTCCTGAAAAGTTTATTGTACTCTCAGTCACCTTTCATTGGGAGACTGTTCCGGGGTGATCTGTAGTTGTTATGACATATTGTATCCATGACATGCCTCCTATAAAACCTATCAATGTGTTCACCGTGTCTCCACACCCTGGAACCTGTGGTCACAAATTCCAGATTCTTCCATTAGGCTACACACCCAAACCAAAGACCACGAACACTACTTTTCATGCAGCATTACCACAACTAGAATTCAATATCTGCATAAATGTCTTGCCATTCTAAAAGTTTCATCACCTATTCAGAGTGTAGCAATCCTACAGAAATTTTACAAAAGAAATTATCATGAAGAAAACCTCAGCAGTGTCAGCACAGTATCAGACATCTGTGCAATACTACCACTGATAGTGTAGTGTCCGAAACTGCATAAATACCTCCATAATTTCCTGCACACTTAACCCTTCATAAGTTCATATCCAGAACACCTTTCGTGACTATTTCCTGTGTTCGCGATTCACCCCTGACAGCAGCCCGGTGTCGCGTTCCCAGCAGTCTGTGTGCCGGCGTCTGTGTGCAGCCATCAAGTCGTCACCACCATCCTTACAGTTATTCCCCCCTGCTCACCCAGTACCCCAGCGTCACCCTACAGTCACCCCTGAGGCCTAGCCAGCACCCCTCACATCCCCCCAACACGTGCCACCCCATCCCACCATCTGGTCAACCGGCTTACCCCTCACACACGCATAACTACTCACGTTGCCCAGTGATTGCAGGGACTTGATGGCGCCCACGACCCTCTGGTGATCCTGGCCGAGGGTTGAGGCGAATTGGTGCGAGGTAACGGTACCATCGCGGGCCAGGACCAGGAGGAGCTGCTGGCTGAGGTCCGTCATGTTGTTGTTGTGGCAGCTGACGGGCCGACGCAGCCACTACAGGCCTACCACTATTCCACCTTTAATCTGCCTATGACATATTACACGGCATAACATATCAAATCTAGTACATTAAGCATCTCGATAAATGACTATATCCTAAAATGCACAAGAAAGATACGTAACACAAGCAGTTATTACATTCCAAAAGGCGCTACCATTTTTTCGCTAATCTGAATCCGAATGTGAATGGACTTCAATATCACTTTTTCTCACAAAGATCAATGAAGGTATTTCTCTGCATATATTGAACACGAAATTGAAAGGCTTGTATCACGTTATCTGTATTTTCCATTTTTCATACAAGCATATGGCAACTTTTAAGTGCAGCATCCTGCCATGACGCAACTGGATGTCATGATTTCTCAGCCATCTGTCTATTTTACCACGTGTTCTACCTGTCTTTCCTCGCATCACTATGATATACGTTAATGAAAAGCAAATGTTTAAGTTTCTGAGCCAAATGATCAATTGCATATATATATATATATATATATATATATATATATTATATATATATATATATATATATATATATATATATATATATATATATATATATATATATATATATATATATATATATATATATAATATTATACCTCTTCTCTCTTTTCAATGTTCTGCATTGAAGACGCTGCAATTAACACTATAACAATGTAAGATACTATGCTCATGGATATAAAGTTATAAACCGTTGCTTTAATGTCTTTGTATTCGAGGTATTACTTTCAATGAACTGTCGTCAGCTGCCGCCACTGTTATCGAGCCGCTCTATGTAAAGCAGACAGGCCGCGCCGTGTTACAGCGAACGTGTCCAGGTCAATGTCACGCCCCTTTCCCGGACCACCAGTGTTTCCATTCATGCGGGTAAACATTTTGCCCACCAATATGAAGTCACTTGTCCGGTATTTCCAGGTGGACCCCTCGAGCGTGCGGCAGCGGCCAACACACCCGTCATCCAAGGGAGGGTGTGACCAGGGTCTACAAACCTGGGTGTGACAGCCTTCAATCACTACTGAACTTTTGTCTTTTTTTCTGTTTTTAAAAAAAGTGTGTTTTTTGAGTGCCAATAATTTTTGAGTGCCAGAAATTTGTGCCAGAAATTTTTGAGTTTCAAAATTTTTGAGTGCCAAAAATTTATGTGCCAAATTTTTTTAGTAGCAAAAATTTTTAGTGCCAATTTTTTTTTTGTGCCAAAATATTTTTAGTGCTAAACATTTTTGAGTGCCAAACATTTTTGAGTGCCAAAAAAATTGAGTAAATTTTTTTTTTGAGTGCCAAAAAAATTGAGTAAATTTTTTTTTGAGTGCCAAAAAAATTGAGTAAAAAAAAATGTTGGGTGCCAAAAATTTAACTTTTGTTTTGTTTTGTATAACTACAATATGTGTACTAACATACACGGAATAGCTATACGTTACTTCATCCTGTGTTGCTTTATCTATGTACGTAGTATGATGTGTAAAAATATTTAAAAGAATGGTATATCTTTTCATAAAAAAAAAATTCCCTCTCTTCCCTTTGCTGGCAGTGTGATGCCAGGTATTTCGAATTGCTGGTATCTTTGGGTTAATGACATTACTTTGTTAGAATTCTTCATTGACTAATAAAATCTCTTCGTCACAACTGAATTGGGATGAACTTAAGGTTAGTAAGGGGAAATGCTGCCACTAGTTCAGGCGAGTAGTTCTATGGTTTACTCCCTGGACACGATTTACTATATGAGAATTATTGGTAGTCGGGGTGGATACTTAGTATTACACCGAGTGAGGCTGAAACTCTTTTTGGAAAACGTGGGGAAGTATTTCCATAACAAGGGAATAATCACCTAGGGGTTTTTGCAATAAACACAAGAAGCTATATTTTAAACATCATCCGGTTTATTCATCATGGAATATTATTTCTCTTGTTTGAGAACTTAGGTGCATATATAAACTCTATATCGGCGCAGGGAAGCTCTACAGAGCATAACCTAACTCATTGAATTATATTCTTAGAACTACCATCTACGTATACACAAGCTGAAACACCGTAGGCATACATGGAAAATATAAGTGGGGGGGGGGGGGAAATGTAAGAGTAATGATGTTGTTCGCGTTCACTAAACCATGTGGCGTGGTTTTTCTCCAGACTGAGCTACTCGCCGGAACCTTGAGGGAAGTGAGTGAGAGACTCTTTAATAACACTTATAAGGACAGGACAGGCCTCCTATTGTGTTGCTGATATTTCGGGGTAAATTGTATGGGGGTTTTATAACTGGTCAACGTTACTTGAATGATATTACTTGATTATGATTTGATAAAAGATTACAACTTGAATGGAGGATTTAACTTAGTCTTATGACTTCACTATGTGATTATAGTGTGACCACGTCTCACTGCGGAGAGTACTGAAATGGGGGATGTATTTAAGGGGAAAGGATAAGGGTTTAGGTTAAGGGGAAGTGCTGCCACCAGCCCCGGCGAGTAGTTCACTGGATTACTCCCTGGGCACGTTTGATTAATATTAATATTAGATTGATCTTGGTAGTCGTGATTGATACGTGGAGTTATACCGAGTAAGGCTGACTCTTTTGGAAGTGTGGGGAATTACTGTCCTAACACAGAATAATCACCTGGGTTTTATAATAAACACAAGAAATATATTTGCAAACATCATCCTATTTATTCATAGTGACATAGTATGTCTCTTGCTTGAGATCATATCCAACATATAAGGGTTAACACAATACCGGAAAACTCTACTCGGATGTAAGAAAAACCTTTACACCCTGATACAGGAAACTCTTCCTATGTGATGAAAGAAAGCTCTTATGAGCATAACTCTCCCCACTGAATCCTATTTAATGAATTATCCTACACTTAGATAACATACCGCTTAATATTCATAATTACACATGGAAGATATATATATATAGTAGAGAAAATGTGAGGGTAATGAGTTGTGTGTGTATTCATAAGACCATGTCTCTTTGAAGAGGACACGAGCGAGCGTCTTCCTAGGTGAAAGATGGATGGAGACTCTCATTAATAATACTTATAAGGATGGGTAGACCTCCTTTACGTTAGCGTAAACTGAACATTTGTTACCCATATTTGAAAATATAGATAACAAGGAAAAAGGGGGGGGGGGAAACAGGAGCGCAGGCCAGCGACTTACCTAGGTGAAAGATGGATGGAGACTGCCGTCTTGGTTACTCCGAGCCCGCGGCATAAAAGGGGAATTGTTTGAATGATCTCGACGTGGCCTCAAATGAATAGCTTATAATCCCGAAATAACTATTTAAATAATGAAACTCGCGTACCTAAGAAAAAACTGCCTATACTACAGACCTGTTACTTTGATATAGAAGAATTTAATATCTTTAATCTAATACCCAAGAAGGATGGTTTTATATGTAATGTCGACAGTCCGAACGCGTTTTCAGAGTGAGAGGGTATGAAATATGTAGCATAGAAATTTGGTAGGCTTTCATTTTAGCGCGTATCTTTACTAACACGTCCATGTATGACCATAACCGATAACGATAGGGATTATTTTGAAAGACATTAAGAATCTGGGAGTGTTACTTGTTCTGATCAGATAGCTGGGGAAAGATGAAAAGATTTGAAATCATTAGTTATCATGGATGGCAGAATAATTATCCCACGGATCTTGCCTCGCATACGGGATGTCGGGGGGGGGAGGAATGGAAAGAAGGAAGAAAGAAAATGGCGGAAGAAGGAAAGAAGATAAACAAAATGGTGGTTTAGGAAGAAAGGCGATGAGTCACCCGTGAAAAAAAAAAAAATGAACTACTTACAAGACATAACTCGGGAATTTTATGATAATAATTCTCATACTATCTCTCCCGAATAATGGGCATTACACTATGGGTTAATGAAAACTAACCAACTGTACCTATATATATGGATATATAGATAGATATATTATAACAAGGAGGGGGGGGGAAATAGGAGCGAGTTACTGCATATCTTACCTTGAGGGAAGTGAGTGAGAGACTGACTTCCTCGTGGTATACCAAAACGAGGTTGGGAGAAGCGGGAAAAAAAGGAATGTTCGGATCCTTAGGAACGGCTTCCCCTGAAGGGATTATCAGACCTCGAATGACTCTAATTAACTAATTAAACAAGTATGCATATGAAATGGCTGCCTATAATGCAGTTCTTTTACTTTGATATAGAAGAATTTAATATGTTTATTCTAATATCCGGGGAAAGGTGTTACTTCCTTTCGGTTAAGCCCACGAACGCGTTTTCTAGAGAGACGAGGTATCGGAGTCGGAACATAAATTTGGTCGACTTTTAATTTAGCAAATAACTCGACTAACCCACCCATTTCTAAACGTGATCTGTCACTATTGTGTCTATTTTGAAGGACATTAAGAATCTAAGAGTGTTCCTTGACCTGTCAGGAGGGTAAGGGGAGGATGAAAAGTTTTGAATCTACTAGTTATCGATGATCGCGAAATAAATGTCCCACGCATTTGGACTCGTATCCTGAGTGTACGGGGGAGGGAGTGGGGGGGGGGGGGAAGATAGAAGTGGGAGATAGAAAGATAGAAGATAAATTTTACGAGAAACGAAAAGATTGAATTGACCTTAATATAATAGGAATACCCTGTTCCTCCATATGCTGGGTCTAGGTGACAACTTGCCCCAGAACAACATATGATTATTGAAACCTTTTTCCTTCTTAAATCCATAACCCGGGAATTGTATGATAGGAATTTCCATCCTGTCTCTTCCGAATTTTCGGGCATTACAGCAGCACTCTGGTAAAGATAAGAAAAAGTTTGCAGGAAGAAATATGTTACTTTACTGGGGGTTTTCATAATACACCTTTTCACTCTCAAATTAGAACAACAGAACTTCAAAATAAAACAAATGAATTTCAAAATATAATAGATAAATTTTTTCCTTTAATTTGAAATTCAATTATTTCAATTTGAAGTTCAGTAATTTTAATTTGAAGTTCAGTTATTTTAATTCAAACTTCAGTTGTTTTAATATAAACTTCAGTTGTTTTAATTTAAACTTCAGTTGTTTTAATATAACCTTCAGTTGTTTTAATTTAAACTTCAGTTGTTTTAATTTAAACTTCAGTTGTTTTAATTTAAACTTCAGTTGTTTTAATTTAAACTTCCGTTGTTTTAATTTAAACTTCAGTTATTTTAATTTAAACTTCAGTTGTTTTAATTTAAACTTCAGTTGTTTTAATTTGAAGTTCAGTTGTTTTAATTTGAGAGTGAAAAGGTGTAGTCCTGTCACGATTATCAACATAGTTAGCATTTTTGGAAGGAAGATTCTAGTCCTGCCACGAATATTGCAGAACTCTGCACGCCATCCAGCAGCTGGTTCTTGAGCGGCGATCTTTTATGGCTAATAAATTACTCTATTTTTTCATGCTTATGAAGAAGACATTACTTCATCCAGTTACAAAACTAATGTGTATCTTAAAGCCTATTGTATTGGTTCAATCAATCACACTTGACGCACAAACAAAGTAGGGCAGGAGAGCTAAATATTATAAACACATTACAGCCGAAATGAAGTTTAATTACCCCCCACAAAAAAAGTATAAAATTATATATGTATTTGACTATACTAAATTTATATATTACATTATATTATATGTTCATGTATTATAATTATATATGTATTGGAAGTTTTAAGAGGAGACTAAACAAATATATGGAAGGGATGAAAATTGGATGTTGGTAATGTATACGTATTACAGGAACTATCACGTGTATGTCTATATAGCCTACCGTAGATAACAGTCAAGTCGCCACCTGCAGTCATGTCGCCAGGCGCCAAATATTACGAATTATAGCATTACTACTGATTTTTATGTGCCACTGAAGATGATACACAGTAGTTTATATCATGACTGTATAATCTACCCTGTTTCAGCGTTGTTTTATGCTTTGTATCTGCGAGTATATACGGTTTCAAATTTCACTACGCGTTTTTTTCTTCGGGCGACGACGACAGCGGTACGACACTCAGTAAATAAACACTAGATGGCGACTTTATTGTTGGTAGCCACTTTGTAGACATTTTTGTAATTTGTTCATTTATAGCCATAATATGACACAGATGAAGACACAACATGACACAGAGTCTCCAGATAGCCCCTTCTAACTTTCCTGAAATCATGGATGTAGAAATGTAAGTATTAACGCCACCACACGTCTGTAAACAGAAAAAAAAGTTGTCCTGGCGACTTTACTGTTATCTACGGTACCAGCCTCTTGTAGCTTCCTTATGTTCTGATGTTCTAGTGTCTGACAATACAGCAATAAAACATACCTGACACAAAACAGATGAACGAGAAGGTGTCCAGTCTAACCCATTGACTTTGTTTATACATAATTTCTTTTATTAGGTCTTAAGGGAAATCTGTGGAGGTTGAAACCCTTCTCAGACCTATTGTGACATCCAACAGCACAGCAGCACGACATGACACTGTTTCTAAGCAGTAAAAATAGGACTGAGAACCTCCGCAGGTCTAGGTGAACGGAGAGGCCCTGGAGGCAAGATGGCGCCCAGTAGCCTTTAACACAGTGCCTCCAATGTCGAAACCCTCTTAATTAATAAAGAGACCCTAGTATTAGTTCTTAGAAGGGATTCAAGGGAGTGACGTAACGTGTCATCGGTAAAAGTAGTGATATGAGGTAGCGCCTAATTAACCTATCTTCTTCTTGTGACCTTTGACGTATCGCTTCATAGGTCCTCTTCAACTTCGTCTCCTTAGTTAACAGACTTGTCAACTCTTCCCTTTATTATTTCACCTGGGATACTAATACATTTTCTTTAGTTTTCGGTCCTTATACGTATTAACTTCTTAATTCATTGTCTCCTTTGTGTCACTACCTCTGCCAACATTGAAAGCGACGGACACGACACGAGCGAGGGGGCGAGGGACGACAAGGGGGGTGATAGGTCTTCAGGGTTAAATAAACGTCTAAGGAGCCTCAACCTTCCCCTTGAGAGGCGCGAAGAGAGAGAAGGAAAGCGAGGGGAGTGCGTGGGGGAGGCGTGTGTCGCAACCCGGCCTTGCCCTGAGTGCGGCGGCCCGGGTCTTGTGGCGCCACGGATGACCAGCTTGTGATGGTGATAATAACAGCCCGGGAACCACCAGCAGACCTTCCCTAACCACCCATGAAGCCCATCTCTCTCTCTCTCTCTCTCTCTCTCTCTCTCTCTCTCTCTCTCTCTCTCTCTCTCTCTCTCCTCTTTTTTTTTCTTCTTTTTCTCTCTTCTTCTCTCTCTCTCTCTTCTCTCTCTCTCTTCTTCTCTCTCTCTTCTCGTCTTCTTCCTCTATCTCTCTGTCTGTCTCTCTCTGTCTCTGTCTGTCTGTCTCTCTCTCTCTGTCTCTGTATCTCTGTCTCTCTTTCTTTCTCTCTCTCTTTTCTCTCTCTCTATCTCTCTGTCTGTCTCTGTCTGTCTTCTGTCTCTTCTGCTCTTCTTCTTCTCCTTCTCTCTCTCTCTCTCTCTCCTCTCTCCTCTCCTTCTCTCTCTCTCTTCTCTCTCTTCTCTCCTCTCTCTCTCTCTCTCTCCTCTCTCTCTCTCTCTCTCTCTCTCTGTTACTAGAACAAGGAAAATCACCCTAGGAATCAGAGATATACGACGCGGGATTTGCGGCACAATAAACACACATTTTCTGGTGGCCTTGACCTTGCCAGCCACTCATTGCCTCGTCCTCTTCCTGCCCTGCTGCTAACTGCCCTTCTTTACGTCCGAGGATCCTGTTTTGTGTTTGTTACGGAGAGGAAGGAAGAGAAGGAGTGATAATACAAAAAATGGCAGGATGAGAGAAGGAGAGCTAAAGAAGGACTAAAGAAGAACTAACCTAAAGAAGAATTAAAGAAGAACTAGCCTAAAGAAGAATTAAAGAAGTACTAACCTAAAGAAGAATTAAAGAAGTGCTAACCTAAAGAAGAATTAAAGAAGTACTAACCTAAAGAAGAATTAAAGAAGTGCTAACCTAAAGAAGAATTAAAGAAGAACTAACCTAAAGAAGAATTAAAGAAGTACTAACCTAAAAAAGAATTAAAGAAGTGCTAACCTAAAGAAGAATTAAAGAAGTACTAACCTAAAGAAGAATTAAAGAAGTGCTAACCTAAAGAAGAATTAAAGAAGAACTAACCTAAAGAAGAATTAAAGAAGTACTAACCTAAAAAAGAATTAAAGAAGAACTAAAGAAGAACTAGAAGGAGTAGAAGGAGGGAACTAAACGACAAACCAATGAAAATCAAAGTGAGTTAAAGGTTATGCTTATAAATTAGAGAGATCGGTGAGTACACACGTCACACTCGAGCTGTTTGGTGGCCACAATGAGGGAGAGGAAAGGAAGGAAGGAAGGAAGGTAGGAAGGAAGGAAGGAAGGAAGGATGTGAGGAAGGAAGGTAGGATGTGAGGAAGGAAGGAAAGAAGGAAGGAAGGAAGGAAGGAAGGATGTGAGGAAGGAAGGATGTGAGGAAGGAAGGAAGGAAGGAAGGAAGGAAGGATGTGAGGAAGGAAGGAAGGAGGAAGGAAGGAAGGAAGGAAGGAAGGAAGGAAGGATGTGAGGAAGGATGTGAGGGAGGAAGGAAGGAAGGAAGGAAGGAAGGAAGGAAGGAAGGAAGGAAGGAAGGAAGGAAGGAAGGAAGGAAGGATGGGAGGGAGTAGGAGGGGAAGAAAGGAAGGAAGGAAGGAAGGAAAGAAGGAAGGAAGAAAGAAAGAAAGAAAGAAAGAAAGAAAGAAAGAAAAAAAGGAAGAAAAAAAGGAAGAAAGAAAGAAAGAAAGAAAGGAAGGAAGGAAGGAAGAAAGAAAGAAAGAAGGAAGGAAGGAAGGAAGGAAGGAAGGAAGGAAGGAAGGAAGGAAGGAAGGAAGGGATGGAGCAGGAGAGGGGAGAGGGGAAGTACGTGCTCAGCCTTGCTTCCTCTCGGCACATCGTTTGGTGCTTCCCAACAAAACGCGCGCGCGCACGCACGCACGCACGCACGCACGCACGCACGCACACACACACACACACACACACACACACACACACACACACACACACACACACACACACACACACACACACACACACACACACACACACACACACACACACACACACACACACACACACACACACACAAAACCTGACGAGGGGAAGGCCGCCAAGACCGTATAAACTGATCTTTTTGTCTGGCCAAGGACGCTGTAATTTTTTCTCACTATATATACGACTAGGAATAAATATAGAACAATAACAATAATTTTTACAAGGACTGTGTGTTGGTGATTCAGTAAGGCGATGAGGGCAAGGACACTGTAATTTATTCTCACTATGCGACTGTAACCCCCCCCCCCCCCCCCCCGGGTGGTGGCTTCGGCCAACACTAATATGCAGCAGCGGTAGATCACTATGGCTCTGAGGCATTATCCTCTAAACAAAACAAACAAGAGAACAAGAGACTGTGAATAAATATAGAACAATAATAATTTTTTCATACAAGGACAGTGTGTTGGTAATTTAGTAAGGCAATGAGGACACGACTTGCGTTGATATATGGTAAGATGGTACGACTTTTACCCCTTCACACCCAGATCTTTCCTTTGCTATATAAAAATGTATGTTGTCAGCCATAAAATTACGACAAGTAGCTTAATATACCAAATTAGTTAGTCGACAAGGATACTAAACAGGTCATATCTATAAAACATTGCTTATAGTCACTAAAAATCGTCTAATGGTACCCAAATTACAATGGAAATTACGTTCTGGGCCTCAAGGGGTTAATTCCTTATCACGCTATTGAAGGCTCGTGCTATGTACCTACTGTACAATACCACCTGATGCTCCACCTACGTAGCAATCAAAGTCAGATTGATTGGATAACACGCGATAACTTTATACTACTCGACGACATGCGAAAAATTATAAAACATGGATAGATCTTGAACTTAGGAGCGAGTATTTGCCGGTCATTTAGCGCATTAGTTTACGATCTTCTGGTGTGACAACGGTTGCGTCATACTCAGAGCTGGGCAGTATTTAAATACATTTGTATTTAAATACGTATTTAAATACATTTGTGTATTTAGAAATGTATTTATAAATACATTGGTTGTCATGTATTTAAATACAGTATTTAAATACTTTTATGAGTATTTAAATACATTGTATTTAAATACTCTTAATATAAAAATGTAAATACTTTTTTATCAGTTAATTTGGCCATAAACCCGCCCAACTATCTGGCAACCCTGATGTTACAGTGAACCTGTGTTTCCACTTGCAAGGAAAATTGCAAAAGAAACTTAATTTGATTGCACTTGCAAAAGAAAAATAATAATACACACACACACACACACACACACACACACACACACACACACACACACACACACACACACACACACACACACACACACACACACACACACACACACACACACACACATCCAGTATCACGCTAGTTTGGTGGACTGTATTTATCCTTCTCATTCATCACCTAACCACACCTGGACATACCCATCAGCCTTCATCCCCCTTCAAGACACACTTATAACGCTACTCATCAACCCCTGTCACGCCCTGCCTCATCCTGCCACGCTTGTCCCCACGAGGAGGGGCGTCTAGGGTGAAGAAGGTCAGGAAGGTCAGGAAGGTCAGGATGATTGGGTGGCACTGCTGTCGAGGAAGGGAAGGAGCTCAGCAGAGAAAGGCACCACCACCACCACCACCACCGCCCCCGTGGTGGTGGTGGTGGTCGAGGCTGCCGTCACGAGCTACTGCAGACGAGCACCACGACGCCCTTGGATGCAGGTCACCAGGATGGACTTTGGTGACTTAAGACGTAATGCCAGTGACTGATTTTGCACCTCTTCTTTGGATCTTGGCATATCTTGCATACTATTTTACTATTTTTATTTTACTATCTTACTACTATTACTATTTTTACATTTTTTACATATTTATTCTCACATTACTATTACTATTATTTTTGCTTTCGTGCATTTTTTTTGCATTACTGTTTAATTATACTAGAACACATTGCTGGACCTAATAGTACAATAATCAGAAACATACTTTGTAATCTTTGACTGACCCTGAGGCGATCTTCACTCAATTCGTGAACGTCTGATTTCCTACCTTTGCTGCAAGATCTTCTGCTTTCTGACTCATCACTCGAAAAGGCTTCCACGTATTGCCACCACACACAGACGTCATTGGCCATGAATGCATCTAATATTATCTAATTGCTCAAGCTCAAGTCCATATAGATTTCTTCTGTTAGTGTTACTCATCTGATTAAC
>JACEEZ010012384.1:67500-75000 GCA_016584305.1 Chionoecetes opilio | reverse complement strand
ACGCAGCAAACAGTGATCAATGAGGATCTTGTTGCCTCGAATGCTTTTCTCTCATCGTTAAACGCTTCCACAACCTTACACCACCACCGCACCATTGCTGACATTCTCAGACTTCTCTTAGTTTCACCTCATGGAATAAAATAATTCCTCACGCAGGTTTTTGATTGCAATGAACTAGAAGATTTGATACAGTTTTATCACCGTAAGCATCCTTATCCCGGGCTTCATTATCATACAGCCAAGGCCAAGGCATACAGCTAGCAGTGTAGACGCGGACAGGAAGGCTCACATTGCCCTCTATGAACCACCCTTTAGGCTCAGGTGGCTCTCCACGAGGCACCATGCAGCATCACGCCACAGAAAGCAGTTCGCTGCAGCTTGCCTCATTGCGTGTGTTTGCCCCCAGGTGTGGGACAAGGAGCTGGCCAGCGTGGCGCAGAGGCACGCCGACCAGTGCGTCTTCGAGCACGAGTGTCCAGACTGTCGCCGCGTGGGTGAGTAGCGTGCTCGGCGGGGGGGAGGGAGGCGGGGCTCGGGGGAAGGAGTGGGCAGAGGGACATTAAGTTTTACGTCAATTTTCCCACAGACAGGTTCGCAGTGGGCCAGAATCTTTTCATCAGCTTTCAGAGCAACCTCGACCTGAGTATACAATGGAGTCGCGCCATCCTCAGCTGGTACAACGAAGCGGCAGACTTCCCCAACACCAGCGTCCATCCCTATCAGTGAGTACCCACTGCCACACATGTCTTCATTCACGTGAAGGTTAACAAAGTGTATAGGAAATTACTCCCATAAAAGACAATTGAATAGGTCTACCTGTGGCATCCATCAGCTCAGCCCTTAGTTCCGGCTCCTTCATCACCCTTATCCCTGCAGGTTCTCGCAGCTGACGGGCCACTACACGCAGATGCTGTGGTGGGACACGTCCCGCATCGGCTGTGGCTTCACCATGTTCCTAGAGGACGGCTGGTGGAAGAAGCTCTACACCTGTAATTACGGTCCTGCAGGAAACATAATATTCAGCCAGATGTACCTGCGAGGCGCGCCGTGCTCCGCCTGCCCCGCCGGCACCTCCTGCTCCCTCGAGTACCCGGGGCTTTGTGGTAGGTCTTTGTGAGGCCTTGATGATACACAGGGACGCATCACTCCCACGAGGCTTGTGTCTGTGTTGAAATTGTATGTTTCCTAATTTCTCTTCATTTATTACACCTGTCACTGAGAGCTGTAGTAAGTGAAGAATGCTAACTAAACATTATATTTTTGGTAACGGTCTCTATATGTGAGCACGATTCACATTAAGCGTCATTCACTAATATGCGTTCTTGCAACGTTAACAAATTGTAGGTAATCACATCGAAAAGATCAGCTAAGCTCAAGACTTTCCCTCTGAACAATTAACTTCCTCAAGGACTTCACAGCGATGCTTTAACGCGCATTAGTGTCGCCACAAGTCAAAGGCAATGTTGTTTACTAAAGTTTGTGTGTTGCAGAGGGAGATGACGGCCTCGACCTCACCTCTCAAGTCGCCACCACCGTCCTGCCGCCCACGCCTGCCGAGGACGACACCAACACTATCTTCGGAGACTTCAAGGGCTTCACGGGCTTGATCAACATTAACAGCATCACCCCAAATGACGTGGACCTTAAGGCCCTGGTGGAGTTTTTCAACAACCAGAGGCGGAACGGTTTAATCACGGCAGCAACCACGACGCCCGCAGGCGATACTGCATCGACTGCCACACCAACAACACCGATGACACCACCAGCAGAAACCACACTTCCTGCCGATGCAGATAACGATGCTACTGTTAACACAACACTCGATGCTGCCACCACTTCCCCGACAGCGACCACCAACGAACTGTCTGAAGAGTCTATGTCTATGACCACCAATAGCCCAGTTTTCACCAGCTCAGCGTCCGCCGTTACCTCTCCTCTATCAGAAGGAGAGACCTCCGCTCCGACCGTCACCACAAGCCAGGGGACATCAGTGTCGGAGTCCGCGACGTCCTCCCCATTCTCCCTGGAACCCGACGCCGAGCAGATCACGCGGGTCCTCGCGGCACTGAAGGCCTCTCAGGATGTCATGAGCATGGATTCCTTTCAAAGCAATCACCAACGCCTAACCTTGATGTCCGTTTTGATGCGCGCGGGGAGGAACACGCAGGTGATCCGCACCTCCTCCCTCAACAACGTGCACGACATCATACTGAGTCTTCCGGAGGGCGTCAGGCCCATCGTTGTCTACAGGTGAGGCTGCCGTGCCCTGCTCTAACCTTATTAACTCATATCGGGGCTACATGTACATTTATGATTCATTTATCAATCAAACATTGTAAAGGTCATGTCATGTATATAATTGGACGCATGGCGGCAGATCCCAAGCCGATGACCTGACGGAGCTGGACCCCGCGACGCTGATGCCCATCCCGGTGCGCGCCCACCGCTCCGCCTCCAACAGAGTGGCCGGCCCCGCCCGCCTCCTCACCTGCGACATGGACATGTCTCCCTGCACCATGAACCTCGTGGGGGGGAAATTGATGGAGGTCGAAAGCCTGGGTGAGTATATACGTGATGGTGTCTGACCTGCGTCAATAGCCCGTGCATGTCTTCGTCTTGATACAGGGTCACCTTTGTGCGTTGCGTTACAGGTGAAGGGCGTCACGCGGAGATTCAACTGGCTGAGGGAGAGGAAACGCAGGTTATAGTGAAGAAGGTTGTGAGGACTCCACCGTCTGGCATGGCTTGCGTCGCCTTCACGCACCGCCGAGACTTGCTTCCCATCAGCCTCGACGCCGCCACCGCCGCCACAGTCACAAACAACAGTCTTCCAGAGCTGCAGGCGAGTCTTTGACATGTTGTAAGCAGGTGGCGCTGGGCCGGGTGTGGGAGCTTCACTGTGTTTGGTGGTGTTACGTTAAGGACAAGGGTTGGGGGGTAAAAGTTTCCAGGGGGGCCTCATACACGTCACTAAAAGCTCCTGACATCTGAGTGACCTCCTTGTACCTGCAGGTGGGGGTGATGCCGCTGGGAAGGCAGGCGGCCCACAAGGCTGTACTGGGCGTGGCGGGGCTGTGGGAGATGAGCCGCACCACCTTCCGGGACCTCAACAGCCAGTTCGTGGTGGCGGTGTCGGCGGGCCCCGCGTCGCGCCCCGCCAAGGTGGCCCTCGACGCCATCATGGTCACCGACGGCCCATGCTGCCTCTCGGGGCGCTGCTAGACCCTCATGTCTCCTCCGTATTCACATGCACATACATACCACACACACACACACACACACACACGCGCACACACACACACACACACACACACACACACACACACACACATACACACACACACACACACACACACACACACACACACACACACACAAACACACACAAACACACGGCATTAGCATTAGGTAAAGCACTACATTTATTTTACATTTATAGCACTATTTATTTTTAATATGAAAATAAATTGTGATTCAAAAACAAATTTCCTTGATGAATGAATGTTGTGGCGATGCTGATGCCTTGCGTGAGGACCAAAGACAGGCGGGGCGGGGTGGGGGGGAGGGAGGAAAGTGGCGGAAATAACCTATGGCCTCAGGTGAAAGTAAGTAAGTAAGTAAGCAAGTAAGTAAGTAAGTAAATCCTGACTCCTTAACCCCTTCACACCCAGATCTTTCCTTTGCCATATAAAATTGTCTGTTGTCGAACCATAAAATTACGAAAAGTGACTGAATATACTAAATTACCTAGTCGACAAGGATACTAAACAGGTCATATCTATAAAATATTGCTTATATTAACTAAAAAACGTCTAATGGTACCCAAATTACAATGGAAATTACGTTCTGGGTCTCATGGGGTTAAGCCTTCTACCTACACACTGAGATACAAAGTCGCCGAACACGGTCTCTGGACTGTCTCACAAGTGTCTCAGAACAATAACAAAAATGGATCTATCATCTATCTATCTATAAAAAGTATCAGGAAAGTATTTTGTACCTCAGTGTGTACTAGGACTCTCTCACAAGTGTCTCAGAAAAGTAACAAAAAAGGATCTATCATCTATCTATCTATAAAAAGTATCAGGAAAGTATTTTGTACCTCAGTGTGTGCAAGGCTTTAAGGATGAATCACAGTTTGGGCGACGCAGAGAAACTCGATTAAATTAAAGGTTATGTTAATGGTACGTAAAATTCATGGTTATTCTACACCACAGCTTCATCACCATCATCATCATCATCATCACCATCACCATCATCATCACCATCACCACCATCACCACCAATACCATCATCATCATCATCACCATCATCATCATCACTCCTTCTACCCTATAACTCTTCAACAGACTCAGTGCTTCAGAATCAAGGGAAATAAACAGTCACCCTCCAGTCAAGGCCGAGATCCAACTGCCTGATCCTCCACGTCACCCTTCGCCAGTAATCCTCCACAGGGGTTTGCGTCATCTGTTCTGTCTCGTTAAGATTTTATTACAGTTCACTCATCGATTGTCTCTTTTCTTCACTATACCTAAGGAAGGAAGATAACAGCCTACAGGCGCTATAGGCTCCAACGTAAAAAAAGAAAAAAAAACACTATATCATGATTGGTTTTTTTCTTCTTCTCTCTCTCTCTCTCTCTCTCTCTCTCTCTCTCCTCTCTCTCTCTCTCTCTCTCTCTCTCTCTCTCCTCTCTCTCTCTCTCTCTCTCTCTCTCTCTCTCTCTCCTCTCTCTCTCTTCTCTCTCTCTCTCTCTCTCTCACACACACACACACACACACACACACCACACACACACACACACACACACACACACACACACACACACACACACACACACACACACACACACACACACACACACATGCACACATATTCACCACATTCTCATCATTCCAAATTTTCTCCCCTCATTATCATCACTCACTCACTCTTCATTTTCTTATTAACAACAACACTTCTCATCTAATTTCATTTTTCCACAAGAACGCACCTCCTGAGAACGCGCTCGCTTCTTCTGTTGTACGTTTTAGGAACACCCATCTGCCGCGGCCGCCCCACCCCTGTCCCTGTCTGTCCCCTGCCCCACCCCTGCCTCACACCCTGCCCCTGTCTGTCCCTCCCCTGCCCCACCCCTGCCCCACCCCTGCCCCTGTCTGTCCCCTGCATTCCACATATGTTCACCCTCGTCTTCCTTTCCACTACTATAACTCTCTTATACTACCACTACTTACTTATACACTACTTACTTATACCATGGACTACTTATACTCCACTACTTTAACTACTACTTATACCACTACTTATACTACTACTTATACCACTACTTATACTACTACTTATACCACTACTTATACTACTACTTATACCACTACTTATACCACTACTTATACCACTACTTATACCACTACTTATACCACTACTTATACCACTACTTATACCACTACTTATACCACTACTTATACCACTACTTATACTACTACTTATACCACTACTTATACCACTACTTATACCACTACTTATACCACTACTTATACCACTACTTATACCACTACTTATACCACTACTTATACCACTACTTATACCACTACTTATACCACTACTTATACTACTACTTATACCCTACTTATACTATACTTATACCACTACTTATACCATACTTAACCACTACTTATACCACTACTTATACCACTACTTATACCACTACTTATACCACTACTTATACCACTACTTATACCACTACTTATACCACTACTTATACCACTACTTATACCACTACTTATACCACTACTTTGTGATGTTAAAAAACAAAAAAAAAACAACAACTTATACCACTAATATTCTCACTCGTTTTCATTTCCACTACTATAACTCTCGTATACTACCAATACTTACTTATACACTACTTACTTATACCACTACTTATGGCTCAACCACTGCTACTCTCTTATACTACCACTACTTACTTATACACTACTTACTTATACCGTGGACTACTTATACTCCACTACTTATACTCTCTTTTACTACCACTACTTACTTATACACTACTTACTTATACCACTACTTAAACTCTCTTATACTACCACTACTTACTTATACACTACTTACTTATACCACTACTTATACTCCACTACTATAACTCTCTTATACTACACTACTTACTTATACCATGGACTACTTATACTCTCACTCTCGTTTGTGTTTGTCATATCCCGCCACAAAAGCCTTAATGCGTCCATATAATTAACAGACTAATCATACTCCTTAATTAATTCGCGATGTCTTTACCAAGTCTTTCACACCCTGATCCGCCTTCCTTGCGAGTGCTGCTTTGTATTATCTATCTCATCTTCACATTTTATCTTCTATATCTAATTGAAACTCATCCATTTATTCTGACTCGTCCCTACCTTCAAGACTAACCTTTTAAGAATTACCTGCGAGTACCACAATCTTACTCATATATATATACAGACATAAATTTTCATCGCTTGCTGGGAAGACCTGAGTGAGGATTATCGAGGCAAGGGGAAGAGCAAAGGATGAGGAAAGGTTTTGAGCGCGGCAAGACGAAGAGTAAAAAATGAGGAAAAGTTTTGAGCGCGGTAAACGAAGAGCAAATAATGAGGAAAAGGTTTGAGCGCGGCAAACGAATAAGGCAAATGAGGAGGAAAGGTTTCGAGCGCGGCAAGACGAAGAGTAAAAAATGAGGAAAAGTTTTGAGTAGGTGGCAGCAAGAATTTGGTTTCGGTAAAGAGACAAATGTGACTCGATTTTCACTCTCCAGATCTTCATGGAGAGGAGAGTGGAAGGGTGTGGAGAGAAATATGCATGCTTAACCCCTTCACGCCCAGATCTTTCCATTAATATATAAAATCGTCTGTTGTCGAGCCATGAAATTACGAAAAGTAGCTTAATATACCAAATTAGTTAGTGGACAAGGATACTAAACAGGTCATATCTATAAAACCTTCGTTATATTCTCTAAAATCGTCTTATGGTATACCCAAAGTACAATGGAAATTACGTTCTGGGCCTCAAGGGGTTAATAGACACAAAGAAGCCATATAGTAGGAGAGATGGTAATTGCCTCCCACAGACACATGTACACATTATGGCATCAATCCTACGTATGTTCTTTACTGTAAATAAAAGGTTGCACCATAATGTGAAAATAAACACATACAAATGGTTCAGAATTGGAAAGTGAATGGTTAGAGGAGAAGAGAATGAGACATGGGGTGCACGCTACCCTCTGTTGTTCATGTTGTTAGGGTTCCTCTAGTACAGCATGTGTAGTATTTCAAGATAGAAGAAAAATATATATATAAATAAATAAATAAATAAAAATAAAAAAAGGTTAAAAAGTAAAAATAAAAATAAGTAATGTTTTTTTGTATGGTGTGTGTGTGTGTGTGTGGGAAGGTTAGAAAAGGTTGTTGAGGTTGAAAGAGGTTATACTTGTAGATGGATGAAATGTCTCACAGATAGTATATA
>JACEEZ010012384.1:32500-57500 GCA_016584305.1 Chionoecetes opilio | reverse complement strand
AAGGGAGGAGGGGAAGGTGGGGGTACGGGGGTGGAGGAAGGCAAGGAGGGAGGAGGGGAAGCCGGGAGTGGAGGATGAGGGCGTGGCTTGATACACGTCACAAGTACGTCACCTCAAACCTTACCCTGTCCGAATGTCTACTCGGCTCTTGCCAGCTTCGCCGTCAAAGCCAAGAGTAAACTCCTTCATTAAACACACTTGGCAATGCACTCTACTGTCATAAATTAGGGGACGGTGTCAGACAAGCTGTGCCAAACTGTCATTTTGATCCGACGTTTGTTTAGAAGATATTTGCGAAAAACGATGCCTCATGGGGTCTGAAATGGATAGTAGGTACAATACAAGTTTTTTATGCCAGGTATTGAATTGCACTAACACACAATACAAGATTAATTTTGTTCGACAGGAATTTGAATTATTAACCCCTTGAGACCCAGAACGTAATTTCCATTGTAATTTGGGTACCATTAGACGATTTTTGTGTGAATATAAGCAATATTTTATAGATATGACCTGTTTAGTATCCTTGTCCACTAGCTAATTTGGTATATTCAGTTATTTTGTCTTAATTTTATGGCTAACAACAGACAATTTATATAGCAAAGGAAAGATCTGGGCGTGAAGGGGTTAAGAGACACACATTCACCCGTCGCTTAGGTCTTTAGCATGATAACAAGGAGCAATAATGATAAGAAGCGTTAGGGAGGCAGCGTGTGTATGTATGTGTGTGTGTGTGTGTGTGTGTGTGTGTGTGTGTGTGTGTGTGTGTGTGTGTGTGTGTGTGTGTGTGTGTGTGTGTGTGTGTGTGTATTCATCTAGTTGTATTCATCTAGTTGTATTTTACAGGGCCTGAGCAACGCTCGTATGGCCCCGTCTCCATATCAACATTTTTATCATGCATCCTTAGTGCTTAGTGTTGGCCAAAGCCAGCACCCCGGAGAGCAGGTCACAAAC
Source organism: Chionoecetes opilio (assembly GCA_016584305.1). Lineage (NCBI taxonomy): Eukaryota > Metazoa > Arthropoda > Malacostraca > Decapoda > Majidae > Chionoecetes > Chionoecetes opilio. The sequence continues at coordinate 56,546 of JACEEZ010012384.1, read as the reverse complement.
ACCGGCTAACACCCGGTACCCGTTCACTGCTGGGTGGACAGGGGCTCGGGTTTTAAGGAAACAGCCCATATGTTTCCGCTCCGCCCGGGGATCGAACCCGGGACTTCTCGGTTGTGAACCGAGCGTGCTACCCTACACTACGGAGTACCCCTATGTGTGTGTGTGTGTGTGTGTGTGTGTGTGTGTGTGTGTGTGTGTGTGTGTTTATAGGTGAAATCAATACAAGAGTCTAATATGAGAATCCAAGCACTATAATATTGTACATCTATGACAGTGTTTTTCGTTGGTTCATGAATATTCCTAGTCAAGGTACTATGAATCCTAACTTTGAAGCAACAATCAATTTCAATACATGTATTTCAATGTTCAATAGTGGGCTATCAAACAAGACATATCGTCACACTCATAAAGAAACTGCCTAAGTAATTTTTTCTACTTTTCGAGAAATCCAAAAAAATAAATCATATTTCCTTAATTTTGAAATCAATGCATTGTTTATCCTTTTATATTTTAGACCACTCACACCCTACACATGACACTGGCGACTCTACCAATAGATGCGCCACAGGATGAAGAATTGATTAGGCAAAAATCCAGAAATTGCCGAAAAATGACTTAGGCAGTTTCTTGATGTGGGTGACAATATAAAAAATGCTTAAAATTGTGTAGATAATGACTTGTTCGTAAAGTCTCCTCGCTGGTTAATTTCAACAAAAGCTTAATATGACTTGGGTTAGCAAGGCTTCTCTCTAGTACGTACTTTATGAGGCTCAAAGTGATATACTTGCAGTGTTAGTTTTTTTTTAACATTGTATGGTAGAAATTTATGGGATAATGACTGGTGATATCTCTCTCTCTCTCTCTCTCTCTCTCTCTCTCTCTCTCTCTCTCTCTCTCTCTCTCTCTCTCTCTCTCTCTCTCTCTCTCTCTCTCTCTCTCTCTCTCTCTCTCTCTCTCTCTCTCTCTCTCTCTCACATGTAATTCCCACTGACAATGAAGTACTCGTTGCTCCTTACATGATGTCTGCAAACGCCTATGCTGTGTTCATAGAGTATAAGTGTGAATACTTTGATTTCTACTAACAGCAACTTCATTACGTAAAGAGTGTAGTGTTGAGTTAGGAGGTATTCTAATTATGAGTTGTGTGTGTGTGTGTGTGTGTGTGTGTGTGTGTGTGTGTGTGTGTGTGTGTGTGTGTGTGTGTGTGTGTGTGTGTGTGTGTGTGTGTGTGTGTGTGTGTGTGAATGTATATTCATGGTGATGATGATGATGATGTGTAATGATAATAATTATCATAACTATCACAATGATCATGAAAATAATCACAATAATGATAATGATAATAATGATAACAATGATGATGGTGTTAATGCTGGTAAAAATAATAACAATGATAAATAATAATGATAACAGCGTTGTGTGATAGTAATCAAGTTGAAATTTAATCTGGTGTAATAACAGTAGTCGCCTGATAAGAATCATCATAATAATTACCATGATCATTGTGATGATGTTAATTATCTGCACGGTACCAAGAAAACCATGATAGTGATGACGATATCAATAATAATCATATGATGATAATAATGATTATAATAATGATAAAGTCAGCAATATTACCATTTTCATTATATGATCAGCAATATCAAACATTGGCATTATTATTTCAAGTATCATTATTTCATTAATATTATTATTTTCAGAAACATTATCATCATCATTATCATTATGTTATTATTATATATTTTTGTTTTTTGCTGTTACCATGATCATCACTACTGATATAATTATTATGATTATGATTACTATCAATGTAGTTATTATCAACATCATTACCATCATTATAATTAAATGTTATCGTTACTATTATCATTATCGTCAGTTATCAATATACCCTTCCTAGTTCTGTCATCAGGGTAGATCTCCGCATCATGCAGCAACACACGGCCTGTGAAGTGTACATGTTAACCCCTTCACACCCAGATCTTTCCTTTGCTATATGATAATCATCTGTTGTTAGCCATGAAATTACGAAAAGTACCTTAATATACCAAATTAGCTAGTGGACAAGGACACTAAACAAGTCATATCTATAAAATATTGCTTATAGTCACTTAAAATCGTCTAATGGTACCCAAATTACAATGGAAATTACGTTCTGGGTCTCAAGGGGTTAAGCACAGTGAGGATAGCAATGATGTGCAACACGGGGCGGCAGCGTCACCCCGCGTGCTGCCCTGGCGACACAAGGGCGAGGCTGCACCACTCCTGAAGGCATCATCAAGCTCTAACAACTGCCCTACCAGTGGCCCACAACTGCTATACAATACTGTGTTGTTGGCGTTAAACTGTGTTGATTCTCGTCGAAGGGAAACACATAACCTGAGTGTACGAGTGAGAGTGATTGAGAAAGAAGAGTTAGTTACTTTAGTATTACTTAAGTTGTTAGTACTTTAGTTTAGTTAGTTCACTCTCGTTAGGCAGTGATGATGATATTGATGATGACGATTGTAATGGTACTGTAATTCATATCATCATCACATACAGTCAGCAATTGGAGGTCGGAGCCACGTAACTGTTTCTTCAAATTTTTTTTGATCCTGAGAGGCACCAACTTATCTAACCTTATATTAATTTATTTTCCAGCAAACATGTCATCGGCGGCCTCCACACCTCCCCCGCCCGCCCACCCACCGCCCGCCGCCCACACCGTCACCTCCACCACCACCTCCATCCCCTCCACCACGCCCACCGCCTCCACCAACCTCACCACCACCACCACCACCATCACCCCCACCACCGACGCCAGACCCGGCCTGCCAGACTACGTGCAGACCCTCACTGTCAGAGGTACGTGTGTGTGTGTGTGTGTGATAGGTGTACGGGCATTGCTTTGCCAGCCTCGAGGACAGAAGGCGTGACAACTGTAAGGGAGTCAGCAGGATGCTCCAGCAGTGACAGCGACAGCAAAACATCAACAACTAGGGGGGGGGGGGGGCACTCAGTTGAGCGCATACCTCCGCCCGAATATTTCATCAATTGGTTGCCATGGCAACAGTTCTCAATAGATTTCATCCAAAATTAAATCAGTTCTTCCTTATACCAAATAGACTTGGTATACCGAGTTTGGTCCAAATCTATTCGTAACTTTTCGAGAAATCCTGTACACTAACAAACAGACAGACAGACAAGACAGATCGGGGTGAAAACATAACCTCTCCAACTTCGTTGGCGGAGGTAACAACGATGAGAGTAGTGATGATAATAAAAAAAATGATAATTGCATGGTAATAGAAAAAAAAATAATGATAATGGTAATAAAAAGAATTATAATAATAATGAGCAAAACAACGATAATGATGATGATAATAACTATAATGATGACGTAATAATGATAACAATAATAACAAGACATACTACTCGTATGTTTCCAGAAAAATAGTCAAACAAAATAAATATGAAGAAAGGATAAGTCAGATAAAACCGATTGGCTCTCCAAGAAAAAGGAAAAAAAGTTCCCGTCCATTGAGCGGATCCTCCACCGAGGCGACCACTGATAAACAACACAAGGCAGTCCAGCGGGCGGCGAGCCTCCCGCGGCGGCGGCGGCGCAATATGAGAAGAGAAAAATATTGGACTGACAAAGGGAGCGGCGGTGTGACTTCTGACGGGTATTGTGAGGGCCGGGGTATCTGTGCGATCACAAGGAACAGGAGAGGAGGAGGAGAAACAGGAGGAAGAGGCGGGGGGAGGGGGCGGGAGGGGCGGCTCGGTGGGGCGCCAGGAATGCCAGCATTGCGCGAATCCATCGCTCGGCCGGAAATCATCGACTAGTGCCTCCAAATAATGACCTGCTCAACAGGGGCGGCATTTTTCCCCTCCACACGAGTCTTTGTGCCCCTTCTTCCCCTTGCCGGGCCCCACGCGGCGCCCAGGAGCTGCCAGCAAGATGCTATTTCCGCGGGGCTGTTGAGAGGCCACCGTCCCGTATAGGCTACTCCTTCCTTCCCCTGGTGGAACACGCGGCCCGATCAAGGGATATCGCACTGATTGTTGCTAAGGGACCAGGTGAATATTTTAAGAGGACGAGGTTGATGACAGAGATAATAAGTAAAATTCAACCACCCTTAGAAAATAATTGACTGAAGGTAGAATGATGGTAAAAACAATGATGAATTATAATTATTATTTTGCTTACCATATGACTTTCTCCCGAACAAGTGGGCTGGCACGCAACAAAAGTATTTTGCTGTTTTGCTTTCATGAGAAATGACAGTTCCAGAGGAAGGATTCCAAGTATCTGACCTCGTCCCTTTTATTTGCCTCCTATGACAAGCAGGGAAAATGGAGACACGTATACTATAGCCACAGCCCGTGTCTCTGGACTGGCTCTCTGTAGCTCTATGGTTCACCACCCAGGCTCACTGCGCCACGGAGCAGTAAATACCGCACTGTGGTGGGCGGTGGGGGCGCCACATCCCTACGCCAGTGATGATAATGGCGATGATAATGAAAAAAAGGATATAATTATTATCTTTTACATCAGCAAACAAGAGTAATCACATCATAGCATCCCGCATGTGGTGGTGACGCCGCCACATCCTTCTCTACACTTTCCCAGGCCGTGGTGATGCCGTGCCGGGTATTGGCAGCGACCACGACACTTAAGTCACATGTGCTTTTCGTGTTTGCTGCGTCGAGAGGATGACAAATATGCTTCCGTTTATATATTCCTTTTTTCTCACTCAATTCTATGACTCAGCCAAATGTTACCATTCATCCACACACACACACACACACACACACACACACACACACACACACACACACACACACACACACACACACACACACATACACTACTCCATCATCCCTCACACTTCAGCAGTATCTTGCCTCCCCTCTAACACAAACACGAGAAGTCCTCCTCTTCACCGGGCAAGACAAGCCTCAGTCACTCCCTCCCCGCCACCTCTGCATGACTCTTCGCGACCACACACCTCACACAACATTTCCCTCCTGTATTGGTAAGCATATTGTACGTAGCTCCCTTCACCACCTCCATACCACCTTGACCACGACTTGTAATATAATTAATAACAGAATAAATATATAAATAAATAAATATCTGAAGAAATAGATCAGTAAATAAATTAATAACACTTCTAACATGTGAGGATAAAAATGAAGCAAAGAATTAAGTGAACAAAAATAATTTCCATATAACTAAGTTCATGTTTGTATTTTCACTCATCTAGTATACATGGCCACAACCTAATGATGACATGGCCTGTCATCCACTCGACATCCATAACGACCTTCATTCTCACCCACAATAACATCCTCCACCTTAGAATCCTCTAGGACCACCCTCACACCACCCACCTTCCCCAAAAACACCAGCCATCACCCTCCCCTAAAACACCACCCATCACCTTCCCCTAAAACACCACCCATCACCTTCCCCTAAAACACCACCCATCACCTTCCCCTAAAACACCACCCATCACCCTCCCCTAAAACACCTCCCATCACCTTCCCCTAAAACACCACCCATCACCTTCCCCTAAAACAACTCCCGTCACCCTCCCCTAAAACACCACCCATCACCCTCCCCTAAAACACCACCTATCACCTTCTCCTAAAACACCACCCATCACCTTCCCCTAAAACACCACCCATCACCTTCCCCTAAAACACCACCCATCACCTTCCCCTAAAACACCAGCCATCACCTTCCCCTAAAACACCAGCCATCACCTTCCCCTAAAACACCAGCCATCACCTTCCCCTAAAACACCAGCAGTCACCTTCCCCTAAAACACCAGCCATCACCTTCCCCTAAAACACCAGCCATCACCTTCCCCTAAAACACCACCCACCACCTTCCCCTAAAACACCAGCCATCACCTTCCCCTAAAACACCAGCCATCACCTTCCCCTAAAACACCAGCCATCACCTTCCCCTAAAACACCACCCATCACCTTCCCTAAAACACCAGCCATCACCTTCCCTAAAACACCACCATCACCTTCCCCTAAAACACCACCCATCACCTTCCCCTAAAACACCAGCCATCACGTTCCCTAAAACACCACCATCACCTTCCCTAAAACACCAGCCATCACCTTCCCCTAAAACACCACCCATCACCTTCCCCTAAAACACCAGCCATCACCTTCCCCTAAAACACCACCCATCACCTTCCCCTAAAACACCACCCATCACCTTCCCCTAAAACACCAGCCATCACCTTCCCCTAAAACACCACCATCACCTTCCCCTAAAACACCAGCCATTCACCTCCCTCCTAAAACACCAGCCATCACCTTCCCCTAAAAACACCACCCATCACCTCCCCTAAAACACCATCCATCACCTTCCCTAAAACACCACCCATCACCTTCCCCTAAAACACCACCCACCACCTTCCCCTAAAACACCACCCATCACCTTCCCCTAAGACACCACCACCACACCTTCCCCTAAAACACCACCCATCACCTTCCCCTAAAACACCACCCACCACCTTCCCCTAAAACACCACCATCACCTTCCCCTAAAACACCACCCATCACCTTCCCTAAAACACCACCCATCACCTCCCCTAAAACACCACCCATCACCTTCCCCTAAAACACCACCCATCACCTTCTAAAACACCACCCATCACCTTCCCCTAAAACACCACCCATCACCTTCTAAAACACCACCCATCACCTTCCCCTAAAACACCACCCATCACCTTCTAAAACACCCCCATCACCTTCTAAAACACCACCCATCACCTTCCCTAAAAACACCTCACCCTAAACCCCATCCCTCCCTTAAAACACCACCATCACTTCCCCTAAAACACCACCCATCACCTTCTAAAAACCACCACCCTCTAAAACACCTTCCCCTAAAACACCACCCACACCTTCTAAAAACACCACCCATCACCTTCTAAAACACCACCCATCACCTTCTAAAACACCACCCATCACCTTCTAAAAACACCACCCTACCCTTCTAAAACACCACCCATCACTTCTAAAACACCACCCATCACCTTCTAAAACACCACCCATCACCTTCTAAAACACCCCATCACCTTCTAAAACACCCCATCACCTTCTAAAACACCCCATCACCTTCTAAAACACCTCCCATCACCTTCTAAAACACCCATCCCTTCTAAACACCCCCATCACCTTCTAAAACACCTCCCATCACCTTCTAAAACACCTCCCATCACCTTCTAAAACACACACCTCCCATCACCTTCTAAAAACACCTCCCATCACCTTCTAAAACACCTCCCATCACCTTCTAAAACACCACCCATCACCTTCTAAAACACCACCCATCACCTTCTAAAACACCTCCCATCACCTTCTAAAACACCTCCCATCACCTTCTAAAACACCACCCATCACCTTCTAAAACACCTCCCATCACCTTCTAAAACACCTCCCATCACCTTCTAAAACACCACCATCACCTTCTAAAACATCACCAACACCCCATCACCTTCTAAAACACCTCCCATCACCTTCTAAAACACCTCCATCACCTTCTAAAACACCCCATCACCTTCTAAAACACCTCCCATCACCTTCTAAAACACCTCCCATCACCTTCTAAAACACCACCCATCACCTTCTAAAACACCTCCCATCACCTTCTAAAACACCTCCCATCACCTTCTAAAACACCTCCCATCACCTTCTAAAACACCTCCCATCACCTTCTAAAACACCACCCCTGAGACCCGCCCCTCCGTACCCTGGGTGTTCCCGGGTCACAACGCTCCCAGGGGCGGCACCCACGTCACCGCCGGAGCCTCCAAAGGGGTCCGTCCTGCGGTTCGGAGCCGCCGCAAGGCTAAAAAAAATTCCATAATCTGACATTGAAGGAAGAGCTCCCCGCCGCGCGTCTATGGAACAGACTAATTATTGTCAAGAAATACGAACTGAACTTTTCTCCCGGTGCTTTGGTGGCCACGACCATTGACGAGGAGGAGGAGGAGGAGGAGGAGGAGGAGGAGGAGGAGGAGGAGGAGGAGGAGGAGGAGGAGGAGGAGGAGGAGGAGGAGGAGGAGGAAGTGAAGTTCTTTTCAGAGCGAGAGGAAAGGTTTCTTGCAGATACAATAATGAGGATGAATCAAGATTCCTACATATAGAGAGAAGGAAGTGAGGCAACCTTGAAGGGAGGGAGGGAGCGCGGGGGTGGGCGGACACACACACAACACACACACACACACACACACACACACACACACACACACATCGAGATAACCCTCAAGAAACCAACGAGGGAGTAGAGAGGCGCGGTAAGTAGCTCAATATTCTAAAGAAGCTGAGAGAGTGACCTGCCTGCCCAGCGACGTGGAAGGAAGGCGAGGGGAGGGGGGGGGGGGGGGGGGTGCCAGGCGGGGCATCACAAACCCGAGGGAAGCGTTCATGGCTGTCGTACATGGAGGTTATTAATGCGTCTATCTTATGTTGAAATGTAAATGTTTGTAATGTTAAACGAATTTCATACTATGAGAGAGAGAGAGAGAGAGAGAGAGAGAGAGAGAGAGAGAGAGAGAGAGAGAGAGAGAGAGAGAGAGAGAGGAGAGAGAGAGAGAGAGAGAGAGAGAGAGAGAGAGAGAGAGAGAGAGAGAGAGAGAGAGGAGAGAGAGAGAGAGAGAGAAGAGAGAGAGAGAGAGAGAGAGAGAGAGAGAGAGAGAGAGAGTGTGTGTGTGTGTGTGTGTGTGAGTGAGTGAGGTGAGTGAGTGAGTGAGTGAGTGAGTGAGTGAGTGTGTGAGTGAGTGAGTGAGTGAGTAAGTGAAATAGTGAGTGAGTCAGTGTGTGTGTGTGTGTGTGTGTGTGTGTGTGTGTGTGTGTGTGTGTGTGTGTGTGTGTGTGTGTGAGAGGAGAGAGAGAGAGAGAGAGAGAGAGAGAGAGAGAGAGAGAGAGAGGAGAGAGAGAGAGAGAGAGAGAGAGAGAGAGAGAGATGAGGCAGGAGCGTCGCCCCTTTAACGCAGTAACAACTCGGGGGTCGCCACTCTCCTTATCGCCTTAATGAGCCCGCCTCGGGACGCCACTGGGAAAGGGAAACACGCACAATGGTCGCCTCCAACGAAGAGGCGTCTCTCGGCTCCTCGCGTTTCTGCCATTGAGCAGCACAAACACACAAGTACACTGTAATATAATCGCCTGACAGTCCCACAATCCCGCCCGGCCGCGAACACACTCTTAAAGGGTATTTAAGCGTCCTGCCTGGGTGGTGGAGGGAAGGGCGGGGTGTGGTTGGGGACTTAAGGTTAAAAGTCTGAGGGAGGACTGAGGGAGTGTCGACGTAAGGGAAGCGGTGGAGGAGCATCCCACTATATAGCCCGTTGAGGTCGAAGTAGTTGTGGGAGGTTGTGGAGACTAGACCTATTAGAGGCCAATTTGACATATACTGAGGCCAATTTTACCCTGCGTAATTCAGTGCGGCGGCGGAGTAGCGTCTTCACCTCGGCGGCCGCACACACTGGCGAAGACGCGGCGGTAACCCAACCCCGTGAGATGCTTTAAAGGCCAAGACGAATTGTGCCTCAAGACCCGACCCACGCAGGACCCACGCAGGACCCACGCAGGGCTCGCACACGACCCTCGCCGAGCGGTTTATGGAACTGTCGCCGAAACACCAACCCAGAACTCTCGCCGACATTGGAACACTCGCCGACGTGTACATTTTAGGCTACAGTTCAACTTGCAATATATGAAAAGGAATCTAACCTAACCTAACCACATAACGTAGCCTAACTATTCAGGCTATTGTTGGTATTTAATCCCTTAAAGCGGAAACATGGGTAATGGCAACACTCACCGACGTGAAAAATAGGAACACTCGTCGACGTCGGCGAGTGTTCCTATCGGCGACAGTTCCAGGTACCACTCAGACACAATCAGATCAACAAAGATATGTACAAAGCGTCTCCTTCAGTTTGTTATTACCTTGTAAAACGCTACTCGGATCTGTTATCTTGTCTTCACTTTCATCTCGTTCCTTCATGTATAATATTAATCCCCACAACATTTTTTTTTTTTTTTTTTTTACATCACAAAGGACTGGCCAAGAAAACAACAAAAAGAGGTAACACAAAGCCCACAACATAACGCAACACTCTCCTTTCTAAGCTTATTCGTTGCCACAAACGTTTACTACATAATATATAATGTTATCTAGATACCACAATGTTGCCTCTATATACGGTGGTTGTGTCCCACAGTTTGCCACTATAACATGCTGTCTCTCCTTCCCTTCCCACCGCAGCCTTCCATCCACAGTTTCTCGTCACAAGTATTCTCACCTCATTGTTACTGGCGCGGATTTACTTTCTACAATTCCTTTGAGAGATTCTATTGGTCGTCGAGAGGATTAGGCGCCGTAACGCGACCCAGAAGTATAAGATAAACATTCGTGTAGACCTATTACAGCCTCCACCCTTTCCCCTCTCTCCCCTCACCCCTCCTTCCCCAGCCTTTAGTCCGTCCTCTCGACGCTCACTTGTGGTGCGTCAGCAAAGCGTTCTCGGGATCGGAAACTGAATCATGTCACCGCTGATAGAATCGTAGTCCATTTGTCCCCTTCAATTTAGCTCGATGGTATCTCTGGGATGGATGCTTTCAGGAGGATATTAGCCTTGCTGCGAACCTTCCCAAACCCTCTGTGGATTTGGTCTTCCCCTACACCCACCTGGCTACACCCTGCGATTGCTACAGTACAGTGTTTGGTGCTTGTGTGTAGCTCTGTCTAGCGCGAGGCTCAGTCATGTGTGTTACAGTATTTCAGGCAAGCATGTCAATCTCTATCCTTTATATTAGGGACCTCCCGCGCCCCTTCCTCCTGTTCCTCCCCTGCTGCTCTTGTTTACTACTTCCACTCTGTTCCACGCCCGTGATGTGGATGGGCGGGAGTGACGAGGAGGTGGAGGAGAGTGGAGGGATGTCTGAGCGGGAGTGACGAGGAGGTGGAGGAGAGTGGAGGGATGTCTGAGCGGGAGTGACGAGGAGGTGGAGGGATGTCTGAGCGGGAGTGACGAGGAGGTGGAGGAGAGTGGAGGGATGTATGGTGATTATGGATGTAATGGTGGTGTAGGTAGTGATGGTTGATGGTTATCTCAGCGAGGATGATAGTGATGGTGTTGTGGCGGGAATTGCGGGACAGGACAGGGCGGGGCGGGGCGGGGCGGGACGGGGCGGGTTAGGGGTCGAGGGTGGCGCTGCGTTAAATAAACTTGTCAGAAAAGAGCATCAGCACGTCAGTCAGAGGGTTGGCGCCATTATTGTATCATCTGCCGCCTTCTGGCCCGCCGTATTGCCATCGCGCGGCGCCACATTAACCGCCGCGTCAGCCATGCCTCCGCCGCAGCCTGCGAGGGGCGCACCGCATCTCTGGGAGGCGGCGAGGCACACACATTCCTGCCTTAATCTTGTAGCGGCGGAGTAGCGTTGAGACGGGCAATGGAGGGACAGGGAGGTTGGCAAGAGTGGTGGAGGTTTGTGGGGGGTTGGAGGGGGCCTGGACTGTCTCCTTTCAGGGGGAAGAGTCTGGGGCGGTTTAGGGCCGCTGTACAAACTATGCACAATGTTAATGGTTTTAACAGATAATGGACAATGGGCAATGGTGTATTGAAAACGCTTTTCAATACCCTTGGGCTGCGGGGCCAGGAATCAAAGAGCAACGGTAGCGCCCCCTCGACCACGCAGGGAGTAATTTCTGTCTTGGATTACCTCGCCGTCTGTTCGGGAGGGGGACGAGGCAGCTTCATGAGAGACAGCAACAGCAGGAGGAGGAGGAGGAGGAGGAAGAGGAGGAGGAGGAGGAGGAGGAGGAGGAGCAGGAGGAGGAGGAGGAGGAGGAGGAGGAGGAGGAGGAGGAGGAGGGGAAGAGCAGGAGCAGGAGGAAGAGGAGGAGGAGGGCGGTGAGGCAATCTGGGACTGAAGGACTGAAGAGGGATGAGGATTAGGATGATTAGGGAGGTAATGTGGGAAGAAGACGAACATAATAAAAGGATGAGGAGGAGTGCATGGCGGAGGAAGACGAGGCTAGCTAGCTCAGCGTGAATCCGAGTAACCAGAAATGGAGACAGACAAAGGAACAAACACGCAGGGAAGTAGCGATGAACTGTGACTGGGAGTGATTCTGACTGACTGGTATATATAATGGTAACAGTCACGTACATTACTCGCCTCAGCAGTAGTAATAACAACAATAATAATGATAATGATAATGATAACAATAATAACAAAAATAATAATAGAAATGACAATAATGATAGTAATAACAATACATATTCTTATCATTATAATTATCATTATTCTAGTATCATCATTGTCATCATTATTACTACTATCAACAGTATCACTTTCTTACGGATAATTAAACTTCTGTCGCCCCATAAGAATACAATGGAAAGACAGACACACGTACAGACGCACTGCTGCCTCGACCATAGCGATAATACGTATACGTGCATAGTGCCTTGGAGAATACTTTACATGTGTGTGTGTGTGTGTGTGTGTGTGTGTGTGTGTGGTGTGTGTGTGTGTGTGTGTGTGTGTGTGTGTGTGTGTGTGTGTGTGTGTGTGTGTGTGTGTGTGTGTGTGTGTGTGTGTGTGTGTGTGTGTGTGTGTGTGTGTGTGTGTGTGTGTTTCCCAAGTTATATGTAACATACAGTGCGTAGTCCTGTCTCTGTATTCATATTTCCTTTCTCCTTTTGTACATTGTGTGTGGATGCGAGGGGAGAGGGGGTTATTACATATTAATTTAAGTATATATGTAATTAACTATCGATTCAATCATTAAATTTATATTCTAGTTACCAAACAAATTGAGTTGGTTCGCATGACATTACTATAATAGCCGTCAGATGGCTCCGCCCACCTCACTACGGGTGTCAGCTATAGGCAGCCGTCCAAGGCGTTCTGACCGTGGTGGGAAGTCCATAAGTACAGAAGAGAGAGAAAAAAAAGAGAGAGAGAGAGAGAGAGAGAGAGAGAGAGAGAGAGAGAGAGAGAGAGAGAGAGAGAGAGAGAGAGAGAGAGAGAGAGAGAGAGAGAGAGAGAGAGAGAGAGAGAGAGAGAGAAAAAAAAAAGAAGTGTTTCAAAAGGCTTATTCGATTGGGAGACCAGATTACGAATGTTACCTTCATTTATTTATTCATAATTTACTTATTTGCTTATTTATTCAATTCTTCTTTTTTTTTTGCGCTCAATGAAAAAAAAATTGTTCGGCTGCCGAGACTTGCGTAGAATTTAAATTTAGAAAAAAAATAAAAAAAAATTCCAGATGAACACCGAACTTCCTTTGGTGGCCGAAACAATTTTTTTCTGGTGAGTTTTGATGTGTTTTGAATTAATCTGCTAACCGTTTCTTTTGCAAATCTTTTTTTCTTCTCTTTTTTTTGTGATTTGCAACAAAAATGACAAAAAAACAAATTGAACCTAACCGAATCTATACCTAACCTAACCTTTACCAAACCTAACCTAAACCTAAAAAAAATACCTAACCCAACCATTACCTAAAAAAGAAAAAAAAAAAAAAAAGATTTGCGACAGAAACGGTTAGCAGATTAATTCAAAACACATCAAAACTCACCAGAAAAAAATTGTTTCGTCCACCAAAGTGAATTCGGTGTTCATCTGGAATAATACCAAAAATAAATCGCGAGTCTTAAAAATTCAGTCCTCGTGAAGACAAGTTTTTGACGTAGTTATGCGTTAATAGCATACCATATCACGTATTGAAACTAGTCTTTTTATGCCTTAACACTATGTACGATGTAGATCTATGGGCTACACGTAAATTTGGAGCGTTTGCCCCTAATCACTTACATTATTTCAGAGTAGCCACCTTTCCCTGCCGCTAATTAAACCATAAAATAAGTACAACAATTTCAAAATAGCCCAGCTGATATTGTAAGTGACTAAAGGCAAACGCTCCAGTAATACGTATCTACATATCTATATTGAGCATAGCTGAGTAATATGCAAGTACTACCGTCAATAACACTATAGTCGCCATACTGCACTAATGTCGCCAGGCACCCTATATTACGAATTTTAGCATTACTACAGACTTGTATGATGTGCCACTGAAGACAGGTACATAACATAAACTACTGTACATGCCTCTTCCGTGGCACATACAAGTCTGTAGTGATGCTTTAGTGGTGAAATTCGTAAATGGCGCCTGGCAACATTAGTGCACCGTGGCGACTTGTGTTATTGACGGTACTGAAAAGGCAATGTTCTCCACCAGACACGCTGCTGGAACACACACAAATAATTATAATTAATAGAGTACTGGTTGGCATCGCGTGACATCACAACACAATATCAGCCAACACAAGAAGGAATATCGTCACTCTCATAAAGAAACTGCCTAAGTCATTTATTCTACTTTTCGGGAAATTGAAAAAAACTTCCTCATTTCTTAATTTTGATATCAATGCATTGTTTATCCTTTTATATTTTAAACAACTCACACCCTACACATGACACTGGCGACTATACCAATAGATGCGCCACAGGATGAAGAATTGATGTAGGCAAAAATCCAGAAATTGCCGAAAAATTACTTAGGCAGTTTCTTTATGAGGGTGACGATATTCTACACAAGAACAAAATCCTGTCTTGCAGCTTACCGTGTCCACTGCTACTCAGAGGCGAAGGAACACTTCTGCCATTCCCACACTGCTTGGCACAGGTTACATGTCACAAAACCTTCCATGTGTTCCCGAGAGGAGTCACGCCGCACACACTATAGACTACCTGTTGTTTACATTACTCCGCTGATCTTTAGGGGCCACGAGCCTATCATATATTTTTGTAAAGTTTCCGTAAAAGTTACATTAAAGTTACCACACCCGAGTACCATAATTGACTTGTTATGGTAGTGGAAATGGTGATAATATTCTGATTCATTCACCTCTGCAGCATGTCTATTAGTGGAATCCTATTAAAGTCTTATACCATCAGCGGTCCTCGACTTCAGGGGTGCGTAAGTACCTGCTCACCACTAATTGAGTTATTCCACTCAGACAAACAGACTAGAACATTTTTTCGGGGCTTATTAATTCCTCTAATCTATATTGCGAAAGAATGTCGGGGTGCTGATAGGGCGACAAATCCCTAGCCTCGGAGGAAGAGTAACAGATGAGTATCAGACTAATCCGCGGCGGTAGGACGCCCGAACATTGACTCGCCATCAGCTAAGAGGATCAAATGCCTCTTAATAGGCCCGTCCAGCGTATAAAGAGGATCAACTCGGTCTGTAATTAAGAACGTGACTTAAATTAAGAGGATAACAGAACAAACAAAATAAGGTTGTGGTATCGGTTTTCGGGCGCTGCTAGGGATTAGGGGAGAAGGGTGCGGGGAGGGAAGGGAGGGAGAGATTGGTGAAAGGCGGGGAGGAGAGAAGACTGGAGGGGAGAGGAAAGAAGAGCCTGGTGAAAAGAGAGAGGAGAGAGGAGAGAGAGAGGAGAGAGAAGAGAGGAGGAGGAGGGAGGAAGAGAGGGGAGAGAGAGAGAGAGAGAGAGAGAGAGAGAGAGAGAGAGAGAAGGAGAGAGAGAGAGAGAGGATAGGTAAATGGGAGAGTGAGGGGGAAGGTGGGGGTACGGGGGTGGAGGAAGGCAAGATAAGATAAGATTTTCATCCTATCTAGACACTTTGCAAGTACCAACTACAAGGTTATTGACTATACAAAAATAAGTCTCTGATTCTCTGATAGCTTCATTTGAGAGAGAGAGAGAAGAGAGAGAGAGAGAGAGAGAGAGAGAGAGAGAGAGAGAGAGAGAGAGAGAGAGAGAGAGAGAGAGAGAGAGAGAGAGAGAGAGAGCCCTTGTGATGGTCAGCTTGGTGTAAGGAGCTACTTATGCCGTTAACCATACACCACCCTAGGTTACTTAACAGTTCTTTATGAAATATCCATCTCCACCTGATCATTAACCCCTTGAGACCTAGAACGTAATTTCCATTGTAATTTGGGTGCCATTAGACGATTTTTAGTGAATATAAGTAATATTTTATAGATATGACCTGTTTAGTATCCTAGTCCACTGGCTAATTTGGTATATTCAGTTACTTTTCGTAATTTTATGGGTCGACAACATACAATTTTTTATAGTAAAGGAAAGATCTGGGTGTGAAGGGGTTAATTATAACTTTCCCCGGCCACCAGACGCCAACGGCCAGGTGCGGGAGCTGGTGTTCCCCAAGGGGCTGGACCTGGATCGCCCCAAGCGCGCCCGCACCACCTTCAGCGGGGAGCAGCTGGCAGCCCTGGAGCGCGAGTTCCGCCGCAACCAGTACTTGGTGGGGCGCGAGCGGTGCCTGCTGGCTGCCCGCCTCGGCCTCTCCGAAACACAGGTGAGGTGACGCGCGCTACATAGCTACTGTTTGTTGTTTTCCCACCAATCTGAGGCTGCTGGGCATGGAGGTAGTATAGGTATGCCAAAGACTACTGTATACTGGACTTGCTACTCAGTTTGGGATATTTCCAGTGGAGGCCAGTTTCCGCGATTCCTGACATTTTCGAACATCACTCCCATCTCCCTTCCTATGGTTTATCAGTATAAATGATATACCGTTATCTTCGTAAATGTTTGTTCTATAATATTATCAAATAAAAAACAGTAAAATACACTAAAAAAATGCCATTATGAGAGAGTGAAGAAATATGCATGAACTTAATATTCACTTAAACTCTTCGCCATTTAATATTTTGCGAGAAAACATTTTACATGAAACATATCAATAAAAGCGGAATGTTATTAGCTTTGCATTGATATATTTCGTTTTCTGATAAATGAATTAAAACTATTCATACATTAGCGTTAACACACCCAACATTCTTGATCTTTTCCTAACTACTAACCCTTCTGCTTACTCTGTGAAACTATTCTCTCCGTTGGGTTCCTCCGATCACAATCTTATTTCTGTAACCTGTCCTATCGCTCCGGTGCCGCCTCGGGACCCACCTAAGCGGAGGTGCTTCTGGCACTTCAACTCAGCTAAGTGGAAGACCTAAGGCAGTACTACTCTGATTTTCCATGGAATGATTACTGCTTCTATGTCAAAGACCCATCTCTTTGTGCAGGGCGCATAACTGAGGTCATAGTCTCTGGCATGGAGGCGTACATTCCACACACTTTCTCTAATCCTAAAGCCCGTCAACCTTGGTTTAACTCTGCTTGTTCTCATGCTGTCCGTGATAGAGAGGTGGCTCACAAACGGTACCGTAAGCATCCATCTCCTGAAACTCATGCCCTTTATATTTCTGCCCGTAATCATGCCAAATCTTTACTTCAACTTACCAAAAACTCTTTCATTCATAGAAAATGTCAAAATCTTTCTGAATCAAATTCCTCTCGTGACTTCTGACATCTAGCAAATAACATCTCTAACAATTTTTCTTCTTCATCTTTCCCTCCTATGCTTCACCCAGATGGCTCCACAGCTGTCTCATCTACTTCTAAAGCTGAACTCTTCGCTCAAACCTTCGCTAAAAATTCCACTCTGGTTGATGAAGTTCCTCCTTCCTCCTTCCTCCTTCTCCTCCACCCTCTGACTATATTATGCCTGTCATTAAGATCCTTCGTAATTATGTTTTCTTTGCCCTTTCCGGCCTAGATCCTCGGAAGGCTTACGGTCCTGACGGAGTCCCTCCTATCGTTCTCAAAAACTGTGCTTCTGTGCTTGCACCTTGCCTGGTCAAACTTTTCCGTCTTTGTCTATCTACTTCCACCTTTCCTTCTTGCTGGAAGTTTGCTCACATCCAACCTGTTCCTAAAAAGGGTGACCGTTCTAATCCTTCAAACTACCGTCCTATAGCTTTGACTTCCTGCCTTTCTAAAGTTTTTGAATCTATACTTAATAAGAAGATTCTTAAGCATCTATCTGCTCACAATCTTCTATCCGATCGTCAGTACGGTTTCCGTAAAGGGCGATCTACTGGCGATCTTCTCGCTTTCCAAACTGAATCTTGGTCATCCTCCTTTAGGGGTTTTGGTGAAACTTTTGCTGTTGCCCTTGACATATCAAAAGCTTTTGATAGAGTCTGGCACAAATCTTTAATTTCCAAACTACCCTCATTCGGTTTCTATCCTTCTCTCAGTACCTTCATCTTAAGTTTCCTTTCAAACCGTTCTATTGCAGCTACTGTAGACGGACATTGTTCTTCTCCTAAATCTATCAATAGTGGTGTTCCCCAGGGTTCTGTCCTATCACCCACTCTCTTTTTATTATTCATTAATGATCTTCTAAGTCTAACTCAAAGCCCTATCCACTCCTACGCTGATGATACTACCCTGCATTTTTCAACGTCGTTTATTAGACGTCCAACTCAACAGGAACTAAGTGATTCACGGAGAGATGCCACCGAGCGCCTAACTTCTGATCTTTCTATAATTTCTGATTGGGGCAAAGCAAACCTTGTTTTGTTCAATGCCTCAAAAACCCAATTTCTTCACCTATCTACTCGACAAAACCTACCAGATAACTATCCCCTCTTCTTCAATGACACTCAACTGTCTCCTTCTTCTACAATGAACATTCTAGGACTATCCTTTACTAAAAATCTGAACTGGAAATCTCACATCTCATCTCTTGCTAAAACAGCTTCTAAGAAGTTAGGTGTCCTGTGGCGTCTGCGTCCTTTTTTTTCTCCCTCCCAATTGCTTGCTCTCTACAGGGACCTTATCCGCCCATGTATGAAGTATGTCTCACATGTTTAGGGAGGATCCACTCATACAGCTCTCCTAAACAGGGTCGAGTCAAAAGCTTTTCGTCTCATCAACTCCTCTCCTCTGACTGACTGTCTTCAATCTTTAAATCACCGCCGCAATGTTGCTTCTCTTGCTCTCTTCTACCGTTATTTTCATGGTCACTGCTCTTCTGAACTTGCTAACTGCATGCCTCCCCCACTCCCGCGGCCTCGCTGCACAAGACTTTCTACTCATTCTCATCCCTATTCTGTCCATCTTAACTTTGCAAGAGTTAATCAGTATCTTTACTCTTTCATCCCTTTCACTGGTAAATTCTGGAACTCTCTTCCTGTTTCTATTTTTCCACTTTCCTATGACTTAAATCTTTTCAAAAGAAGAGTAACAAGACACCTCCCGAACTAAATTGGCTCACCCCTCTTTTTTAATTCATTCTCTTACTGTCTTCTTTATAGGGACTGGCAACTAAGCGGGCTTTGTGTTACCCATTTTTGTTGTGCCCTTGGCCAGTCCTTTGTGATGAAAAAAATAAAAAATAATAATAAATAAATAAATAAATAACCTCATCAATCGGGAAAATTACCCGATTGATGATGTAATTGTTTTAGTTAACGCTAATTTATGCATGGTTCTAATTCATTTATCAGAAAACGAAATATATCAATGGAGAGCTAATAAAAGTCATCTTTTATTGATATGTTTCATGTAAAAAGTTTTCACGCAAAATATTAAATGGCGAAGAGTTAAGTGAATATTAAGTTCATGCATATTAAATTTTCTTCAGAGTCTCATAATGGCATTTCTTTAGTGTATTTTACAGTTTTTTATTTGATAATATTATAGAACAAACATTTACGAAGATAACAGTGTATCATTTATACTGATAAACCATAGTCTGCTGTATTCATGGAACACTTTTTTACTTGCCGATCCGATTGATGATGTTATATTTTTAGTTAACGCTAATTTATGTATGGTTCTAATTCATTTATCAGAAAACAAAATATATCAATGGAAAGCTAATGAAAATCCGCTTCTGTTGCTATGTTTCATGTAAAAGTTTTCTCGCAAACTATTAAATGGCGAAGAGTTTAACTGAATATTGAGTTCATCCGTATTTCTTCACTCTCTCAAAATGACATTTCTTTAGTGTATTTTACTGTTTTTTATTTGATAATATTATAGAACAAACATTTACGAAAATAACGGTATATCATTTATACTGATAAACCATAGGAAGGGAAATAGGGGTGATGTTAAAAAATGTCAGGAATCGCAAAACTGGCCTCCACTGGTCATGGGCGGGTTGGCGCGGGGCACGAGTAGCAAGTCCAGTATACAGTAGTCTTTGGGTATGCCCATACGGTTACAGGGAGTTTTGTACACAAGTTGTTTCGTACCCAGGTTTTGTTAGTTGTTTCGTACACTGATTTTGAGTTTTTTCGTACATACCTGCTTTTTTTATTACCTGGTGTCGTTTCGTAACTCTAGTAATCAAGTTTAACTCTGAGCTGAGTGTACGAAACGACCATGGTTTCATATAGACTACGAAACAACTTTTTGATGTACGAATCTACTGGTGTACGAAACAACTTGTGTACGAACTGACTGCACCCCGCCCATACTACCTACATGCTGCTGGGGTCTGTGGGTGCCTGGGGATACAGAGGGCGAGGGCACGGTTTCAGGGGGGCCTTTGAAGGGTTGATGAACACTATTGTTGTGAACGCAGCTGTTTCGTAAATACTAATTGAGTCATGTGAATGTTGTGTGAGGGAATGAATAGCACACAAGGCTGCCATGCCATGCTAAGGGTGTGCTTACTGTTGTACATTGGCTTTGTTATTTATCAATTACATTCTAGTTATCGTGAGTGACGTTATCAACAAAATATTTAAGCTGAATAATATATAGCACGTATAGATTAAAATGCCACATGATTCAGTAGCGATGTTGTACAGATATGCACGTCTGGAAAACCTTTCGTCTCTTAAAGTGTTCCAGCATTGCCTCAAGTCGTGCTCTCTCTCTCTCTCTCTCTCTCTCTCTCTCTCTCTCTAGAGAGAGAGAGAGAGAGAGAGAGAGAGAGAGAGAGAGAGAGAGAGAGAGAAGAGAGAGAGAGAGAGAAAAGAGAGAGAGAGAGAGAGAGAGAGAGAGAGAGAGAGAGAGAGAGAGAGAGAGAGAGAGAGAGAGAGAGAGAGAGAGAGAGAGAGAGATGTATATATACTCGTTGATAGAAAGATATATAGATGGATAGATAAAGACAGAAATAAACATACATAGATATTTACAGCACACACACACGCGCACACACACACACACACACACACACACACACACACCAACCACTACAGCGGCTCGTCCCACAGGTCAAGGTTTGGTACCAAAACCGACGCACCAAGCACAAGAGGGACCGTGAGAGGGAGCACGAGTCCCCCGCCCACGGCCGCCCCCTCCTGCCGCCCCTCACGCCGCCCGCCCCCTTCACCTTCGCGTCCCCCACCACCACCGCCACCCTGCACACCATGCCGCCCAAGGTGTGCGCCCCAACCCCTGCCGTCCTGCACTCCCCCGCCACCTTCGCCGCCGAGCTGCAGCGCGGGGCCCCGCCTGCCGCCCACCGTGACCCTGGTGAAGGCGGTGAAGCCCGGGAGGATGGCGGGGGACGCTGCTGTTCACCCCACACAGCCACGCCGCCGCCCCCACGCCACACCTCTCCCCTGGGCGGCCTCCATTACCACGTGAGTGCTGTGAAGCCTGAGAGTCAAGTACCTACCCATGCCCACACCCACGCCCACATGGCCGCTCACGCCCATATCCAGGACAAAAGTTTCAGCAAAACATTGCCAACTCTCCTGGGAACCTTCCACTCCCTCACCCCTGGAGTGTCTCCTTCAGCCTTCCGTCCGCTCTTCCCCCGCCCTCTCCACCACCACCCACTCGCCCTCCAGCACCACGCCCTCGGCCGCCCACACCCCGCATGGATGCCCTAGCCGCCTACCCTATAGCGTAAGGTCATCCAGCACGGGCGTGGAGAAGGCTCAGTGCGACGGCAGCTGTGGGAGGTGGAGGTGTAACGTCCACGACGCCACCACAATCCCGCGATCCCACGCCACACAACGCCGCCGCCCTCGCTCCATTACCTCGCCCACCACTTGGAAAAATTGCTCACCCTAGCGTGCAAGATTTCCCGCGCTGCTCCTCCGAGGCACAAGGGTCGCCATAACCATGGCCATTAACACCAAAGTCCCAGCAGTGGCGGTGGAGGCGCGGCCTGTATGGCAGCGCGACGCGAGGCTTGGCCTTCATCCTAGCGGAGATAAACTGTGAGGCGGCGTCACAAAAGTTGTCGTTTAAGAAAGACAAAAGGCCTGAGCTTTTATACTTAACGTGATCTTAATAGTTCAGACGCTTGAAATGTTCGTCTTTAAAACCTGGTGATTTGTAGCGTAGCACAGTGTGGTGTTACCAGTGTGTGTGTGTGTGTGTGTGAGTGTGTGAGTGTGTGTGTGTGTGTGGTGTGTGTGTGTGTGTGGTGTGTGTGTGAGTGTGAGTGTGAGTGTGTGTGTGTGTGTGTGTGTGTGTGTGTGTGTGTGTGTGTGTGTGTGTGTGTGTGTGTGTGTGTGTGTGACCGCTATGTGGTGATGCTGGTGTGTGGCACTGTGTGTGGTGCCGGACAAGCACAGGAGTAAAGCTGTGAGGGTTGATGGCTGGCGAACTCATGGGTATGGAAAACATTTTCAACGTCTCGAGATATTTTATAAGGAAATATTTGGTCAGGACAGTTACAATCTTCCTGGTGGCAGCGTCGGGCGCGGGCGGCCTTCCCGTCACCCCATCACCGCCCTGTAAAAATCCATACAAACCCAAAACAAAACACCGCGCGGGGTGACGGGTGGTGTTATCTGGGCGTGGGCCTCACCACCGCCAGGTACTTGCCGGTGGTGACCAGCGAGGCGCACAGGGAGGACCACACGCTGATGACGAGGGCGGCCACCAGCACCATGCCCACCAGCATGTACAGCACGTAGGGCACCACCATCTTGCTGCTGCCCACCAGGTGCCGGTGCCCGAGGCTGTCGTGGTCCAGGGTGAGCAGCGTGCTGACCACGATGTACAGCGAGGACGGCAGCGACCACCGCTGAATGGGCGCGAACACCACCAGGCCCAGCACGATGTACGCGATCACCAGGCCCAAGTACACGGCCCAAGGCACCGGTTTCTGGCCTCGCCGAGGAGGGGCCTGTCGGGGAGGGCCCACGCCTGTCCGCCTCTGAAGGTCAGAATTCACACCCACAAGGGACTGGCCGCCACCTGCTGGTTCGAGCTCGGGCGCGTCCTGAGGTGCGGCCGAGCCAGTGCTGCTGTCACTGTCCCGCGGCGTGGAGAGGCTGCTCGTCCTCAGGGTAGAGTCGAGGGCGGGCACTCGGGAGGGTGTTTGTATCTCTGACTTTTGTTTGTCGGAGACGCGCGACGCCAGCTCCCCCGGGCCGTTGGGCGTGCTGCGGGCGGAGCTTGAGGCACTGGCAGGTCTGATGGCAGCCTCGGCCCGCGGCGCTCCGCCACTTCCATACTGTCCAGGTCTGCCTTCCACCACAACGCTCTCACCAACCTTTCCTTGCCGCCCACGCCCACATCGCCACGCCCATGCCTTTCCCACACCCTCACGGACGGTGAACGCGCCGCTGATGGCCAGAAGCAGCACGAGGGGCGCGCCCACCATGGAGAAGAGTACAGCAAAGATCCTGCTGAAGCCCGTGCGCAGCGTCATGCCCCCCGGACCTGCCGAGAGGAAGGTCAGACTACAAATACTCACCCGAGATACCGGAATTATAAGTCAGCCTCATAATGCCCCATGCTATAGATGGAGTGAGTCCCCGAGCAAGTTCCTGCCGCAGAGATCTCTGTTGTATTGATAGACAGACAGAGGTGCCTGCGCGGTGAAGCCGTTACATATGTGATACCAACAACCCGGCACCGAGTGAAGGAGGAGGGCGTGCGGGCGGCGTGCCACCTACCTACAAGGGTGGTGAGGGAGGCGGAGTAGAGCAGCGCCCCCGCCATGGTCCAGGTCGGGGCCCTCGAGGCATAGCCGGCCCGCGCTGCGTCCAGCACCGCAGCCTCCATCCTGCCCATGTAGGTCTCGATCTTGGTGCGCCACACTGCGTCGTACGGCAACACCTGCGGCGCCAACCCCGGTGAGTGCACACACACACACACACACACACACACACACACAACACACACACACTATTCATCCTATATCTACACACACTGACCAACGCTCTCCACCCTGT
>JACEEZ010012384.1:22500-25000 GCA_016584305.1 Chionoecetes opilio | reverse complement strand
GTGAAAGTAGAGTAAAATATGGGATGAAAAAAAATGTAGAATAGCATATATACGTATAAATTAATAAAATACAAGTTTCTAAAGCCAAGTAAATCCCTTTAGTGTAATTTTAGTTTCTCCTGTAGAAAGTTTAGTGTTTAAAGCAAAGAGAATTATGGGATGGAAAAAAAATGTTGAGTAGCATATATGACAGAATATGACGCAAGTTTCCAAAGCATAATAAATAACTTCAGTATTACTTTAGTTTCGGTTACATGTCAATTGGTACTGAAGCGATTGGTAATGAAGTCAAATGACCCCCAAGACATTTCGGTTCCAAGTCATATGAGACTCAAGTCAATTGGGTACCAGGTCAAACCGTAACCTAGTCAACCTGGATCTTGTCCAACTTGTACCCTGGTCATCCCGTACCCTAGTCAACCCGTCACCTGGTCAATCCGTCACCAAGCGATCCGTCCTCAAGCCGCGTTTGAGGACCAATCGCTTCAGTACCAATTGACCTGCACTCTTTAGTTTCTCATGTAGAAAGTTTAGTATTTAAAGCAAAGTAAATTATGGCATGAAAAAAGAAAATGTTGAGTAGCATGCTATCTATATAAAAGAATATATTGCATGTTTCCAAAGCTAAATAAATAACTTCAGTGTTACTTAATAGTTTCTCATGTAGGAAGGTTAGTATACGTGGCCGATTATCAAATACAAATTAAATCATGGAAGAAATTGCAGGTTTTTATTTTTTTACTCTTCTGCTGGGATAGAATAATATTATCTTGACTTAAAGGACAGAAGGTCTTGACATTGAATAAGCATGTGAGAGAGAGAGAGAGAGAGAGAGAGAGAGAGAGAGGAGAGAGAGAGAGAGAGGAGGAGAGAGAGGAGAGAGAGAGAGAGAGAGAGAGAGGAGAGAGAGAGAGAGAGAGAGAGAGAGGGGAGAGAGAAGAGAGAGAGAGAGAGAGAGAGAGAGAGAGAGAGAGAGAGAGAGAGAGAAGAGAGAGAGAGAGAGAGAGAGAGAGAGAGAGAGAGAGAGAGAGAGAAGAGAGAGAGAGAGAGAGAGAGAGAGAGAGAGAGGAGAGAGAGAGAGAGAGAGAGAGAGAAGAGAGAGA
Source organism: Chionoecetes opilio (assembly GCA_016584305.1). Classification (NCBI taxonomy): domain Eukaryota; kingdom Metazoa; phylum Arthropoda; class Malacostraca; order Decapoda; family Majidae; genus Chionoecetes; species Chionoecetes opilio. The sequence continues at coordinate 23,897 of JACEEZ010012384.1, read as the reverse complement.
GAGAGAGGAGAGAGAGAGAGAGAGAGAGAGAAGAGAGAGAGAGAGAGAGAGAGAGAAAGAGAGAGAGAGAGGAGGAGAGAGAGGGAAGAGAGAGAGAGAGAGAGAGGAGGAGAGAGAGAGAGAGGAGAGAGAAGGAGAGAGGAGAGAGAGAGAGAGAGAGAGAGAGAGAGAGAGAGAGAGAGAGAGAGAGAGAGAGAGAGAGAGAGAGAGAGAGAGAAGAGGAGAGAGAGAGATGAGAGAGAGAAGAGATCAGAAAATAATAACTGATCCATATAACTTTACACATGTGGTTACCATATATATTTTACTGTGTGTGTGTGTGTGTGTGTGTGTGTGTGTGTGTGTGTGTGTGTGTGTGTGTGTGTGTGTGTGTGTGTGTGTGTGTGTGTGTGTGTGTGTGTGTGTGTGTGTGTGTGTGTGTGTGTGTGTGTGTGTGTGTGTGTGTGTGTGTGTGTGTGTGTGTGTGTGTGTGGGTGTGTGTGTGTGGTGTGTGTGTGTGTGCGTGTGCGACAGTTCTTGTTTGTTATTATTCATTTTCCAAGCTTAAAGGAATCTCAACATTCAATGAGTGCAGGAGAGGGCAAAGCAGGTGGGGCACGAGGCTGACCTGGGCTGGGAGCTGCACGGGGGCGCGGTCCAGGGGCGGGGAGGCTTGGTCCTGGTGGGCAGGGTGCACGGGCGTGGAGTGGCGGGAGGCGACGGAGGGCGGGCGTGAGGTGGCGGAGGGCGGGCGGTAGGGGCGTGAAGCCGAGGCGGGGCGGGGCAGGTGAGACACGGCCTCCTCCATCAGGCTCAGGTCCCGCACGTCACTCTCGCCTGCACACACAGCACGTCACACATAAAATACACAAGCAAACTTATATTTTTTGTTTCTCATCATAGAATAGCAACATCAAACTTATATTTCTTGTTTCTTATCAACAACATTTCTTACAACACGTCGCACACACAGAATACACCAAGATCAACTGACCATCTATCCAATGTTAAAAATGTTAATATTAATGTTAAAAGTCAATAATTATTGATCTAGGAATAAACGTCACTCTCGCCTGTCACGTCCCTCTCTCCTCCAAGCATAACACGTCACACACAGAATAAACCAAGATCAACTGACCATCTATCCAATGTTTAAAATGTTAAAATTAATGTTCAAAATTAATCGATCTAGGAATAAACGTCCCTCTCGCCTGCACACACAACACGTCACACACACAGAATAAACAAACAAACTTATATTTCTTGTTTCTCATTATTGAATAGCAACAAACGACTATCACTATCCTTTTTAAGTTTTAAGTCATGACTTTATTATCTTTATAAAGTTTTAAGTCTTGACATCATTATTTTTTTGAAGTTTGAAGTCCTGACATCATTATTTTTTTGAAGCTTGAAGT
>JACEEZ010012384.1:0-15000 GCA_016584305.1 Chionoecetes opilio | reverse complement strand
TAGTTGTATTTACCTTGTTATATTTACCTTGTTGTATTTACCTTGTTGTATTTACCTTGTTGTATTTACCTAGCCGTATTAACCTTGTTGTATTTACCTTGTTGTATTTACCTTGTTGTATTTACCTTGTTGTATTTACCTAGCCGTATTAACCTTGTTGTATTTACCTTGTTGTATTTACCTTGTTGTATTTACCTAGCCGTATTAACCTTGTTGTATTTACCTAGCCGTATTAACCTTGTTGTATTTACCTTGTTGTATTTACCTTGTTGTATTTACCTTGTTGTATTTACCTTGTTATATTTACCTTGTTGTATTTACCTAGTTGTATTTACCTAGCCGTATTAACCTTGTTGTATTTACCTTGTTGTATTTACCTTGTTGTATTTACCTTGTTGTATTTACCTTGTTGTATTTACCTTGTTGTATTTACCTTGTTGTATTTACCTTGTTGTATTTACCTTGTTGTATTTACCTTGTTGTATTTACCTTGTTGTATTTACCTAGCCGTATTAACCTTGTTGTATTTACCTTGTTGTATTTACCTTGTTGTATTTACCTTGTTGTATTTACCTTGTTGTATTTACCTTGTTGTATTTACCTAGTTGTATTTACCTAGCCGTATTAACCTTGTTGTATTTACCTTGTTGTATTTACCTAGCCGTATCTACCTTGTTGTATTTACCTTGTTGTATTTACCTTGCTGTATTTACCTAGTTGTATTTACCTTGTTGTATTTACCTTGTTATATTTACCTAGTTGTATTTACCTAGTTGTATTTACCTAGTTGTATTTACCTTGTTGTATTTACCTAGTTGTATTTACCTTGTTGTATTTACCTAGTTGCATTTACCTTGCTGTATTTACCTTGTTGTATTTACCTAGTTGTATTTACCTTGTTGTATTTACCTAGTTGTATTTACCTAGTTGTATTTACCTTGTTGTATTTACCTTGTTGTATTTACCTTGTTGTATTTACCTTGTTGTATTTACCTCGTTGTATTTACCTCGTTGTATTTACCTTGTTGTATTTACCTTGTTGTATTTACCTAGTTGTATTTACCTTGTTTTATTTACCTAGTTGTATTTACCTAACTGTACTTACCTTGTTGTATTTACCTTGTTGTATTTACCTTGTTATATTTACCTTGTTGTATTTACCTTGTTGTATTTACCTTGTTGCATTTACCTTGTTGTATTTACCTAGTTGTATTTACCTAGTTGTATTTACCTTGTTGTATTTACCTAGCTGTATTTACCTTGTTGTATTTACCTTGTTGTATTTACCTTGTTGTATTTACCTAACCGTATTTACCTTGTTGTATTTTATGTGCTGTATTTACCTAGTTGTATTTACCTAACCGTATTTACCTTGTTATATTTTATGTGCTGTATTTACCTAGTTGTATTTACCTTGTTGTATTTACCTTGTTGTATTTACCTAACCGTATTTACCTTGTTGTATTGTATGTGCTGTATTTACCTTGTTGTATTTACCTTGTTGTATTTACCTAGTTGTATTTACCTTGTTGTATTTACCTAGTTGTATTTACCTAGTTGTATTTTATGTGCTGTATTTACCTTGTTGTATTTACCTTGTTGTATTTATCTTGTTGTATTTACCTAGTTGTATTTACCTAGTTGTATTTACCTAGTTGTATTTTATGTGCTGTATTTACCTTGTTGTATTTACCTTGTTGTATTTATCTTGTTGTATTTACCTTGTTGTATTTACCTTGTTGTATTTACCTAGTTGTATTTACCTAGTTGTATTTACCTAGTTGTATTTACCTAATTGTACTTACCTTGTTGTATTTACCTTGTTGTATTTACCTAGCCGTATTTACCTAGCCGTATTTACCTTGTTGTATTTACCTAGTTATATTTACCTTTGTTGTATTTACCTTGTTGTATTTACCTAGTTGTATTTACCTTGTTGTATTTACCTTGTTGTATTTACCTAGTTGTATTTACCTAGTTGTATTTACCTAGTTGTATTTACCTTGTTGTATTTACCTTGTTGTATTTACCTAGTTGTATTTACCTAATTGTATTTACCTAATTGTATTTACCTAGTTGTATTTACCTTGTTATATTTACCTAAGCTGTATTTACCTTGTTGTATTTACCTTGTTGTATTTACCTAGTTGTATTTACCTTATTGTATTTACCTTGTTGTATTTACCTTGTTGTATTTACCTAGTTGTATTTACCTTGTTGTATTTACCTTGTTCTATTTACCTTGTTGTATTTACCTTGTTGTATTTACCTAGTTATATTTACCTTGTTGTATTTACCTTGTTGTATTTACCTAGTTGTATTTACCTAGCCGTATTTATCTTGTTGTATTTACCTAGCCGTATTTACCTTGCTGTATTTACCTAGCCGTATTTACCTAGTTGTATTTACCTTGTTGTATTTACCTTGTTGTATTTACCTTGCTGTATTTACCTTGTTGTATTTACCTAAGCTTTATTTACCTAGTTGCAGCATATAGGGTCTAAGCTATACTCATGTGGTCCTGTCTTCGTTATACCACTAATATTAAACTTTGATCATGATGGTACTATAATACTACCAACATGTACTATTTTGGTCATGCTAGTACTATAATGAATCATCGTATTGGCAGTGCTTTACGTGTTCGCAGTGCTGCATGTTGTAAAGTACACTGCCACAATGCGCAAATATTCCTCTGTTTTTTATATCAAAGGGAAAAAGAACATGGAATGCGAATGACGCAGAGGAGGCCACAGCTAGCTGATAAAGACATATAAAGGCAGAATGTATGATAACTTATGGCCCTAATAATGACACATGCTTCACTAATTCAACCTAATGATCACAAAATAAATTTTCATCATACGTAATATTATGCACTGAACATTGCAACTTTCTTCTTATATTCTATCTTCTCTCCCTTCCCTTCCTTTCCCACTCCCATTCCGTCCCTTCTCTCCCCTTCCCACGCTTTCCAGTTACTTATGTTCGTCTATACCAGCAGACAACCTTCGCTGGAACCATTGTAACCACTGTGTATCGACGCTTCAATCATTCATCTAGGGCAACAATACGTAAGCTTGGCGCGACCTTGATGAAACATTTAGTAGCACATTACCTGGAACCTCCCTGGTATCCGAGAGAGAGAGAGAGAGAGGAGGAGAGAGAGAGGAGGAGAGAGAGAGAGAGAGAGAGAGAGAGAGAGAGAGAGAGAGAAGAGAGAAGAGAGAGAGAGAGAGAGAGGAGAGAGGAGAAGGAGAGAGAGAGAGAGAGAGAGAGAAGAGAGAGAGAGGAGAGAGAGAGAGGAAGTAGACGAGAGGAGAGAGAGAGAGAGAGAGAGAGAGAGAGAGAGAGAGAGCGAGGAAGAGAGGGAGGAGAGAGAGAGAGAGGGGAAGAGAGCGAGAGAGAGAGAAGAGAGAGAGAGAGAGAGAGAGAGAGAGAGGGGAGGCGAGCGAGCGAGCGAGCGAGCGAGCGAGCGAGCGAGCGAGCGAGCGAGAGAGAGAGAGAGAAGAGAGAGAGAGAGAGGGGAGAAGAGAGAGAGGAGAGAGAGAGGAGAGAGAGAGGGAGAGAGAGAGAGAGAGAGTACCAGTTACTTCACCCCACTCTTTATCCATTTGAGAAGCGATAACGAATACAAAGGTGAAGATTACAACATCTTTTCCTTACAACTCGTACTTTTAGGATTACTCGTGGTGTGATTTATGAGGTTAAAGGATTAATAAGCAGCTTTATCCACTTCACCGACTCATCCAATTCGATTTAGCGGGTGAATACGTGACCTACAATTTGACACCTTTGGAAATAAGCTACCATTGCTAGAAGGTCGATTTTACGGGGTTACTAATAAAATGCTGAGGTTGTTATGTCAGGAATGGTGATGCAATATAATGGCTTGACTGATTCCCTTTGGATTGTTTACTTCTTGGGTGTTTTTTTTAAATGTCGTGTGGAGGTTCGTAGTGTTAGATGATGTAGAGTTAGATGTTGATGCTTAGATGGGTAGATGAAGGAAGATGAAGATGGAAGGATGAATGATTAGATGAGGGATGATGAGAGATAGATAATGTTAGATGATGTGGTTATTAATGTTAGATGATGTGGAGCTGAGTCTTCATCGATTGAATTGAACTTTCTCACAGCCGTGACGACACAACCCCATCAGATATTCTCACATTCTCATCGGTACACCCACACTGTTGCATCATCACCATTGCGACACTACTACTACTACTACTACTACTACTACTACTACTACTACTACTACTACTACTACTATTGGTGTGGAGGTTCGTAATGTTAGATGATATAGAGTTAGATGTTGATGCTTAGACGGATAGATGAAGGAAGATGAAGATGGAAGGATGAATGATTAGATGATAGATGATTAGAGATAGATAATGTTAGATGATGTAGAGGTGAGTCTTCATCGATTGATATGAACTTTCTCACAGCCACGTCCACACAACCACACCAGATAAACTGACATCCTTATCGCCACACCCACACTGCTCTATCATCACCATTGCGACACTATGACATCTCTATGACTTCAATTTTCCTTTTTTTTTCTTCTTTTTTTTTTACACATCGGCTAATAGCGTCTGTAAGCAGTGGCCTCCACGAATGGGATGGTAGGCCCTGGAGGTTCACTTGAGGCTGTGATGGTTGGCCCTGCCCATGGTGCGCGGGCAGGATTTTTATAGTGGGGACGCCTTGTGATTAGAGGTTCATGCCGCCCCCCTGTGTCTTCCGATGCACTCGCATCAAGGTAGAGTTAATGGGCAGCATGTGGGTGTTCTTAGGCCACTCGACGGTGCAGAAGTTTTAAGTGGATTTTGGTTTCTCATCGGGGATCGAATCGGTCACGAGAAGCTAACAACTCGGGAGACGCTACCGTAATAACAGTGAAGTCGCCAGTTCTGGTTTCTTTGTTATTACAGACGTGTGGTGGCGTTAATACTTACATTTGTACATCCATGATTTCAGGAAAGTTAGAAGGGTCTATCTGGAAAAGTCTGTGTAAATTTGTGTCTTATTCTGGTCATATTAGGGCAAATAAATGAACAAATTACAAAATAAAACGAGTGGCGCCCTCACTATACTATACAGTAAAGTCGCCAGCTAGTATTTAACCCAACAGTGAGTCGCCATCTGGGAATTCAGGAAATTAGAGGTAAGTAAACAAGTCTCTATATATATTAGCTGGGAAAGATGTTTGGATATATAAAAATTCCTCTCCCAACGTGAAAATAAATTCTATTCAAGTTTGAAAGGTTGGCAAGTCTTTCCTGTCGCCCGAAAGGCTATGTTTACTGTCTGTTCACGCGCGAAGAAAAACGTGAGAAGCAAAATGCGCAACAGTTATACTTGCAGATACAAAGCATAAACAACCTGAAACAGGTAGATATACAGCCATGATATAAACTACTGTGTAACATCTTCCAATGGCACATAAAAAATCATATAATGCTATAATTCGTAATATTGGCGCCTGGCGACTTCACTGTAGGTGCGACTTCACTGTATCTACGTAACAACTCTGCTACCGCCTCACTCGACTACTATACTACCAGCCTACTACTTATATACTACAAACCAAACACCATTACCTCAAACATTCCCTCGCACTCCCCAAACTGCTGCATGCTTCCCACTACACTTTAACACACCACCATCACGAAACATACTGAACCATACTCTAAAAATGCATCTTAAAACTCACATACCAACACACACACACATACACACACCACACACACACACACACACACACACACACACACACACACACACACACACACACAAACACACACACAAAACCCACACACCCTTTCCCTCCTTCCCGGTCCTCACTTAAGCCGTGTCCTCCAATTACGGTCATTATCAACTTTTCACGTCACTACAAACGTCATCACACGCTATATAGGACCCGGCCGTGACGCAGCCCTCCCGTGACGTCAGGTAATCAAGTAACCCCCCTGCCCCCCTGCCCCCTTTTCCCCCAATGTCCTCCTGTCCCCCCTTGTCCCCTGCCCCGCCATGTCCTCCTGCCCCCCCCCCCATGTCCTCCTGCCCCCCCCCCCCCCTGCCCCCTTGTTTGCCCCACATGTCCCCCTGCCCCCCATGCCCTCCTGACCCCCCTGCCCCCCCCTCCATGTCCCCTTGCCCCCCCATTGTCCCCCTCCCCCCGTGTGGTGCTCAGGTATTCACTCAACCCTCTTGGCAAAAAAAAAAAAATGGGTATACGGTATGAAAGAAAAAAAATGTTCTACGTCAAAAGGAGAAATCATTATGGTTGCAAGGGAAAAAACTGCCCTTTGGGCCCTTCCCAAATAATAAATCGGTACAGGATGCATGCAAGAAAAAAAATATGAAGTGAAATTAAGAAAAAAAGGTTGTGTCAGTGAAAAAACTAATGTATAAAGTTGCTGAAAGGACGGACTCAGACCCTAAGCCGTTTATCATAAGCAATCATAAGCATAACATTGCGGTACAGTAGCCTATGCATGCAAAAAAAAAAATTGTGAAAATGAAAATAAGTTGAAAGAGTTAATATCTAAGTTATATCAGTGAAAAACAAATGTATAAAGTTAATGACAGAGGGCGGACTCAGACCATAAGCAGTTTGAGGTCATCTTATCCATCGCGAGTGACGGGGCGACATAGTAATTGGATGACGGTCGGAGAGAAATTCAAATGCGATTTTGTTTTTTCCTTTTTTGGTGTTTGTGTGGTGTGTGTGTGTGTGTGTGTGTGTGTGTATGTGTATGTGTGTGTGTGTGTGTGTTGTGTTTTGTGTGTGTGTGTGTGGTGTGTGTGGGTGGGGCGGTGGGTGCGTGTGTGTGTGTGGTGTGTGTGTGTTTTGGGCGAGCGTGTGTGTGTGTGTGGTGGGTGTGTGTGTGTGTGTGTTTTGTGTGTGTGTGTGTGTGGTTGTTGGTGTGCGTGTGCGTGTGTGTGTGTGTGTGTGTGTGTGTGTGTTGATGGGAATGAGGGATAAAAACACTAAAAAAAAGGAGAAGGTCAGCTCATGGCCACACTCGCCGCAGAGATGAATGCCACAGCGATCATGCCCCACTCCCATCAGAATTTTTCCTTCTCTCTTTAATAATTTCCTTCTCTCAACCATTCAAACCATTCTTTTAAACCATTTTGAAACCAATAATTAATTTTTAAACCAAATTAACCATAAACTATCATCATTTAAACCATAAATTCATTAAGATAATGGGAAAATACGTAAAAAAAAACCCAAACGAAAACTAGACTATTAACCCTTAAGTGGGATAGTTTAGGATTCACTTGTAAGGCAATCACCGTCAAGAAAAAGGCAGCTCGATGCAGGACCTTGGCTGGGGAGGGTGCAGTAATCCCCCCGGCAGAGCTGGGAGGCACACGCGGGGGCCCCCTCTTACTGGGGGGCGGGGCGGCGGCCATTACCGGATCACAGGGCTTTACCCAACATGATACCACCTGCCATGAAGGGTAATTTCGTTAATTTATTCTTACTAATATTTTCTCCCCGCCCCCCCCCCCTGCCAATACTCCCGACCCCCTTCCCCCCGGGGTGCAGTCCAGTTCGTACACAAGTTGTTTCGTACACCAGTAGATTCGTACACCAAAAAGTTGTTTCGTAGTCTATATGAAACCATAGTCGTTTCGTACACTCAGCTCAGAGTTGGAAATTTGACTACTAGAGTTACAAAACGACACCAGGTATGTACGAAGAAAACTCAAAATCAGTGTACGAAACAAACAACAAAACAAGGGTAAAGAAAAAAAATTTTGTAACGAAACTCCCTGTAACCTTCCCCCCCCCCCCCCCCACCCCCTCCCCCCACCCCTCCATCCCGGCCGGGCATGTATAGGTGGCCCCCGCCTGCCCTCCCCCGCCTGAGGGTTCCCGCAGCGGCCCTGGTGGCGGGGCATTTCAAGAAGGAAGGTGAGGTATTTAAAAAACGTCATGTAACTCTGCCAGGCCTTGTCGCGTTACCCTGCACCAAGGCCAAGGGAATTTAGATTTATATTTATTTCTATCTAGATCTCTATTTCCATGGCCTTGCCGGGGCAGCTATGGCATGGGGTCACCTGCCGCCACTTACAAACTATCCAGAAGACGATAGGGAGGGAGGGGTAGCAGAGTGGTTAGCGTCCCGATGGCGTTCTCGGTGACCCGAGTTCGATCCCCAATGAGAACCAGAAATCCCCTTTTAATATTTCTGACCCTCGAGTGGCTAAGAACACCCACATGCTGTCCATTACTCTACCTCGATTGCGAGTCATCGGGGACACAAAGGGTTTTGGCATGAGTTCTAATCACAGGCGTCACTTTAAAACCATGCTTGCAACCCGGGAGGGCCAACCACTCCAAGCTCAATATCCCCAGGCTGCCCACCCGGGGAGGCCCCAACCCTAANTTAAATTGGGGTGCTTATTATAAAATTTTAAAACCATATTCAAAAGTTAAAGGATCTGGAAAGTTTTGTGCCCTTGTTGCTATTTTTAACTTATGAACAAATTACAAAATAAAACCGAGTGGCGACCTCACTATACTATACAGTAAAGTCGCCAGCTAGTAATTTTAACCCAACAGTTGAGTCCCATCGGGGAAATTTCAGGAAAATTAGAGGTAAGTTAAACAAGTCTCAATATATTAGCTGCGGAAAGATGCTTGGATATATAAAAATTCCTCTGCCACGTGAAATAAATTCTATTCAAGTTTGAAAGGTTCGGCAAGTTTTGTGTCCTGTCGCCCGAAAGGCTACTGTTTACTGTCGGGTCATCGCGCGAAGAAAAACGTGAGAAGCCAAATGCGCAACAACGTTATACTTGCAGATACAAAGCTAAAAAAACCTAAAAAACAGGTAGATATACAGCCATGATATAAACTACTGTGTAACATCTTCCAATGGCACATAAAAATCATATAATGCATAATTCGTAATATTGGCCCCACGGCGACTTCACTGTAGTGCGACCTTCACTGTTATCTACGTAACAACTCTGCTACCGCCTCACTCTGCTACTACGTATACTACCAGCCTACTACTTATATACTACTACCAATACACCATTACCTCAAACATTGCCTCGCACTCTCCACTGCTGCAGTGCTTCCCCACTACACTTTAACACACCACCATCACGCACATACTGAAGCCATTACTCTAAAATGCATCTTAAAACTCACATACCAACACACACACACATACACACACACACACACACACACACACACACACACACACACACACACACACACACAAACACACACACATACACACACACCCTTTCCCTCCTTCCCGGTCCTCACTTAAGCCGTGTCCTCCAATTACGGTCATTATCAACTTTTCACGTCACTTACAACGTCATCACACCGCTATATAGGACCCGGCCGTGACGCAGCCCTCCCGTGACGTCAGGTAATCAAGTAACCCCCCTGTCCCCCTGCCCCCCTTTCCCCCCATGTCCTCCTGTCCCCCCTTGTCCCCCTGCCCCGCCATGTCCTCCTGCCCCCCCCCCCATGTCCTCCTGCCCCCCCCCCCCATGTCCCCCTGCCCCACATGTCCCCCTGCCCCCCATGTCCTCCTGACCCCCCCTGCCCCCCCCCCTCCATGTCCCCCTTGCCCCCCCATGTCCCCCTCCCCCCGTGTGGTGCTCAGGTATTCACTCAACCCTCTTGGCAAAAAAAAAAAATCGGTATACGGTATGAAAGAAAAAAAAGTTCTACGTCAAAAGGAGAAATCAGTATGGTTTGCAAGGAAAAAACTGTCCTTGGCCCTTCCCAAATAATAAAATCGGTACAGGATGCATGCAAGAAAAAAAATATGAAGTGAAATTAAGATAAAAAAGGTTGTGTCAGTGAAAAAAAAAAAAAATGTATAAAGTTGCTGAAAGGACGGACTCAGACCATAAGCCGTTTATCATAAGCAATCATAAGCATAACATTGCGGTACAGTAGCCTATGCATGCAAAAAAAAAAATTGTGAAGTGAAAATAAGTTGAAAGAGTTAATATCTAAGTTATATCAGTGAAAAACAAATGTATAAAGTTAATGACAGGACGGACTCAGACCATAAGCAGTTTGAGGTCATCTTATCCATCGCGAGTGACGACGACATAGTAAATTGGATGACGCGTCGGAGAGAAATTCAAATGCGATTTTGTTTTCTTTTTTGGTGTGTGTGTGTGTGTGTGTGTGTGTGTGTGTGTGTGTGTATGTGTATGTGTGTGTGTGTGTGTGTGTGTGTGTGTGTGTGTGTGTGGTGTGTGTGTGTGGTGGTGCGTGTGGTGCGTGTGTGTGGTGTGTGTGTGTGTGTGTGTGCGTAGCGTCGTGTTGTGTGTGTGTGTGGGTGTGTGGTTGTGTTGTGTTGTGTTGTGGTGTGTGTTGTGTGGTGTGGTGTGCGTGTGCGTTGTGTGTGTGTGTGTGTGTGTGTGTGTGTGATGGGATGAGGGATAAACCACTAAAAAAGGAGAAGGTCAGCTCATGCCACACTCGCCGCAGAGATGGAATGCCACAGCGATCATGCCACTCCCATCAGAATTTTCCTTCTCTCTTTAATAATTTCCTTCTCTCAACCATTCAAACCATTCTTTTAAACCATTTTGAACCACATCATTAATTTAACCATATTCAACCATATCTATTCATTCATTTAAACCATATAATTCATTAAGATAATGTGAAAATACCGTAACAAATACAAACGAAAACTAGACTATTAACCCTTAAGTGGTAGTTTAGGATCACTTGTAAGGGCAATCACCGTCAAGAAAAAGGCAGCTCGATGCATGACCTTGGCTGGGGAGGTGCAGTAATTCCGCGGCAGTAGCTGGGAGGCACAGGCGGGGCGCCTCTACTCGGGGGCGGGGCGGCGGCCATTACCGGATCACAGTCTTTACCCAACATGATACCACCTCGCCATGAAGGGTAATTTCGTATTTATTCTTACTAATATTTTCTTCTCGCCGCCCCCCTGCCCAATACTCCCGACCCCCTTCCCCCCGGGGTGCAGTCAGTTCGTACACAAGTTGTTTCGTACACCAGTAGATTCGTACACCAAAAAGTTGTTTCGTAGTCTATATGAAACCATAGTCGTTTCGTACACTCAGCTCAGAGTTGAATTTGACTACTAGAGTTACAAAACGACACCAGGTATGTACGAAGAAACTCAAAATCAGTGTACGAAACAACTAACAAAACAAGGGTACGAAAAAAATTGTGTACGAAACTCCCTGTAACCTCCCCCCCCCCCCCCCTCCCGACCCCTACCATCCCCGGCCGGCATGTATAGGTGGCCTCGCCTGCCCTCCCCCGCCTGAGTGTTCCCGCAGCGGCGTGGTGGCGGTCATGCAAGAAGGAAGGTGAGGTATAAACACGTCATGTAACTCTGCCAGCCTTGTCGCGTACCCTGCACCAAGGCCAAGGGAATTTAGATTTATATTTATTTCTATCTAGATCTCTATTTCCATGGCCTTGCCCTGGACAGCTATGGCATGAGTCACCCTGCCGCCCACCTTACCAACTATCCAGACAGACGGATTTAGGGAGGCGGTAGCAGAGTGGTTAGCGTCTCCGACTGGCGTTCTCGGTGACCCGAGTTCGATCCCGATTGAGAACCAGAAATCCACTTTAAATATTTCTGCACCGTCGAGTGGCCTAAGAACACCCACATGCTGTCCATTAACTCTACCTTCGATTGCGAGTGCATCGGAGGACACAGGGGTGCGGCATGAGTCTCTAATCACAGGCGTCACTATAAAAATCCTGCCTGCGCCACCACGGGCGAGGGCCAACCCTCACAGCCCTCAAATGAGCCTCCAAGGCTTACCTTCCCACCCCTGGAGGTTACTGCCTACAGGCACTATAGGCATAAATGTTATAAAAAAATAAAAAAAAACAGACAGAGACAGACACCCACACCAACCAGCTACCCGAAGAGACATAGAGAAAGACACACAGACAGTCATATTTGCCTGCGACTTGTGAAAACCAGTCATCCAGCCATACCACGCACAGGGTCACGTAAAATCACGACAGCCACCCGAGCAGCTATAAGCTTATAGTAGTCAGCCAGCTAATAACACCACTCATAGACCACTGTATACCTCAAATGAGCCACGGAATATCGGCCTGTCGCGCAAGGGCCTGAAGTCGGAGGGCCGCTCGGATTCATATATTATAATATATATATATATATTATATATATATTATATATATATATATATTAATATATATATATATATATATATATATATATATATATATATATATATCATATAGACTGGTTTATCAGTATATATGATATACTGTAATCTTCGTAAATGTTTGTTCTATAATATTATCAAATAAAAAACAGTAAAACACGCTAAAGAAATGCCATTACGAGACTGAAGAAATATGCATGAACTTAATATTCATTTCAACTCTTCGCTATTTAAAACTTTGTGAGTCAACTTTTATCATGAAGGGTATCAATAGAAGCGCAATTTTATTAGCTTTCCATTGCTATATTTCGTTATCTGATAAATGAATTAGAACCATGCATAAATTAGCGTTAACTAAATAAATAAAATCATCAATCGGGTAATTTTCCTGATTGATGAGGTTATTTATTTAGTCAACGCTAATTTATACACGGTACTAATTCATTTATCAGAAAACGAAATATATAAGTAAATAAATAACATCATCAATCGGGAAAATGACCCGATTGATGATTTTATTTATTTATTTAACGCTAATTTATGCATGGTTCTAATTCATTTATCAGATAACGAAATATAGCAATGGAAAGCTAATGAAATTGCGCTTCTATTGATACCCTTCATGATAAAATTTGACTCGCAAAGTTTTAAATGGCGAAGAGTTAAGTGAATATGCATATTACCTCATGCATATTTCTTCATAGTCTGATAAACCAGTCTATATGATGGTCCATAGACCACTATATCTCTTTGTCGGGCGCCCCGCAGGCCCCTATGCAGCCCCGCAATTCAAAACATTGTCGCGTGTGCAGTCCAGGTATACAGTGGTCTATGCACCACTAAACACCCGTCAAGCCCCGCTCCCACACAGCCAGCCACTCATCCACCCACGCCACGCTCCCACACAGCCAGCCACTCATCCACCCACACAGCTATCCACTCATCCACCCACACAGCCAGCCACTCATCCACCCACACAGCTACCCACTCATCCACCCACACAGCCAGCCACTCATCCACCCACGCCCCGCTCCTAACTATCCAGCCATCCTGCCACGCGCCCCACGTATAGACATCCACCAGGACAGCTTATCATCTAGCCAGGGATTTAGGCAGACTGTGCACTTTACTGGTAACAAAGCAAACCTTCCTGGAATATTTGCATGTAGTAAACACACACGCAGACAGACATACGCTTGGCCCAGAGCACACAACACACACACACACACACACACACCACACACACACACACACACACACACACACACACACACACACATAGAGGAGAGAGAGAGAGAGAGAGAGAGAGAGAGAGAGAGAGAGAGAGAGAGAGAGAGAGAGAGACCTAAAGAAAGAAAAAAATAGAAAAGAAAGATGGTCGATGAGGCGACATAAAGAAATGGTTTATACGCAAGATAAGCGGAAAAAAGTGTGTGTGTGTGTGTGTGTGTGTGTGTGTGTGTGTGTGTGTGTGTGTGTGTGTGTGTGTGTGTGTGTGTGTGTGTGTGTGTGTGTGTGGTGTGTGTGGTGTGTGCGTGCGTGCGTGCGTGCGTGCGTGCGTGCGTGCGTGCGTGCGTGCGTGGCGTGCGTGCGTGCGTGCGTGCGTGCGTGCGTGCGTGCGTGCGTGCGTGCGTGCGTGTGTGTGTGTGTGTGTGTGTGTGTGTGTGTGTGTGTGTGTGTGTGTGTGTGTGTGTGTGTCAGAGAGGTCACTGTCGTCACGTGACCTGTCTTCCTGACCTTGTGTAGATTTACAATGTTGTGTGCAGGGCGGCAATCGCTTTGGTCATGTCTATTATATCGTTTTTATTCGAGCGAACCTTTTTTGGCCTTGAATTATCACGAAAAATGGGCAGAGCGGGTGGATGACAGGAGAGGCGGAGGGGAGAGGTGGAGGAAGGGAAGGAGGAGGCTAGAAAGGGTGGATTGTGTGGGTGGAGCTACTGTGGTGGACGGAAGTGGACGGGTTACTGTGCTAGGTGGGGTCAGGTGCGTGTGAATGGGGTTGGTGAGATGGAGGGAGTGGAGGGAGTGGAGTGGGGTAGGATAGTAGGGGTGTTGCGTGTTGGGCTGTGGCTGTGTTGTGGCGGGAGGTTGAAGGTTGGGGTTTGGGGGCAGTGTTTACGTGGAGGGGTTACGGAGTGTTGTTGCGTGGTGAGGTTGGTGGGGTATGGTGGGGGTTGGGGGGTTGAAATGTTAGGTTGTGGGGTTGTGGGCAGTGCTGTGTAGTGGGGTTATGGGTAGCGATCCTCCTGGTTGGATGGAGGGGGCTGTGTTGTTTGTGGGGGGTTGGGACAGTACAGAACACACACACACACACACACACACACACACACACACACACACACACACACACCCACACACACACCCACACACACACACACACAAAACACAACTGCAGTAAATAAAAGTTTAAAGGCTCTGAACTTCGTATCCATGCATCATTCTTTCAGTGGCATCGATTTACCATTTCACGAGAAAGAGAAAAACAACGCCACTTTATCATGACGTGACATTCTGCAACGCTACTCTATACACTCTTGCGTTACCTCATGATATAACCTTGATGCATTACTTATAGGTTCCCCACATATTTCTTTGGCACAGTTCTCATACTTCTTACCAAATACAGTCTTTTCTCTGTCATTTTGCTGCCTTTTCTGTCAATTTTTGCGCAATTTTTTTCAATTCTGTCATTTTTGCACAAGTATCACCAACACAGTCAACTTTCACTACATCACTATATTTTACGATTCATTTCTCGTTCTAGTTTCCAGTCTTTCATGGCCACCCTTCGTC
>JACEEZ010012383.1:0-16870 GCA_016584305.1 Chionoecetes opilio | reverse complement strand
ATATGATAAGTAAAAAATACTTGTAATATACAATAACGTTACAGTTTACAAGAAACTATGAAAAACGCTTGCAATATACCGTTATATCACAATAAATAACCTCTTACTCTTCTATTCAATATCTTAATGTAATGTAAGCTACTTATAGGTGCAAATTATTCTAAAAAGAGGATTTTATACTTCAATTTGTAGGAAAACAGCTATATATCACCGATAACTAGCTAATATCATTGAAAACACTACATTTTATGGGTTTATAGCAATCTGATAAGTAAAACTACTTGTATATATACAATAACGCTACAGTTTACAAGAAACTATGAAAAACGCTTGCTATATACCGTTATATCACAATAAATAACCTCGTACTTTTCTCTTTAGTAGCTTAATGTAATGTAAGCTACTTATAGGAGCAAATTATTCTAAAAAAAAGATTTTATACTTCAATTTGTAGGATAACAGCTATATATCACATATCATAAAGCTAAAATCATTTAAAACACTACATTTTATGGCTTTATAGCAATGTAATAAGTAAAACTACTTGTATATATACAATAACGCTACAATTTAGAAGAAACTATGAAAAACACTTGCAATATACCGCTATATCACAATATATAACCTCTTACTCTTCTATTTAATAGCTTAATGTAATGTAAGCTACTTATAGGTGCAAATTATTCTAAAAAAAGGATTGTATACTTCAATTTGTACGAAAACAGCTATATATCACTGATAACTATTTAAAATCATTGAAAAGACTACATTTTATGGGTTTATAGCAATATGATAAGTAAAACTACTTGTATATATACAATAACGCTACAGTTTACAAGAAACAATGAAAAACGCTTGCAATATACCGTTATATCACAATAAATAACCTCTTACTCTTTTATTTAATAGCTTAATGTAATGTAAGCTACTTATATTTGCAAATTATTCTAAAAAAAGAATTTTATACTTCAATTTGTAGGAAAACAGCTATATATCACTGATAACTAGCTAAAATCATTGAAAACACTACATTTTATGGGTTTATAGCAATCTGATAAGTAAAACTACTTGTATATATACAATAACGCTTCAGTTTACAAGAAACTATGAAAAACGCTTGCAATATACCGTTATATCACAATAAATAACCTCTTACTCTTCTATTTAATAGCTTAATGTAATGTAAGCTACTTATATTTGCAAATTATTCTAAAAAAAGGATTTTATACTTCAATTTGTAGGAAAACAGCTATATATCACTGATAACTAGCTAAAATCATTGAAAACACTACATTTTATGGGTTTATAGCAATATAATAAGTAAAACTACTTGTATATATACAATAACGCTACAGTTTACAAGAAACTATGAAAAACGCTTGCAATATACCGTTATATCACAATAAATAACCTCTTACTCTTCTTTTTAATAGCTTAATGTAATGTAAGCTACTTATAGGTGCAAATTATTCTAAAAAGAGGATTTTATACTTCAATTTGTAGGAAAACAGCTATATATCACCGATAAATAGCTAATATCATTGAAAACACAACATTTTATGGGTTTATAGCAATATGATAAGTAAAACTACTTGTATATATACAATAACGCTTCAGTTTACAAGAAACTATGAAAAACGCTTGTAATATACCGTTATATCACAATAAATAACCTCGTACTCTTCTATTTAATAGCTTAATGTAATGTAAGCTACTTATAGGTGCAAATTATTCTAAAAAAAGGATTTTATACTTCAATTTGTAGGAAAACAGCTATATATCACTGATAACTAGCTAAAATCATTGAAAACACTACATTTTATGGCTTTATAGCAACAATATAAGTAAAACTACTTGTATTTATACAATAACGCTACAATTTAGAAGAAATTATGAAAAACGCTTGCAATATACCGTTATATCACAATAAATAACCTCTTACTCTGCTATTTATAGCTTTAAAGTAATGTAAGCTACTTATAGTGCAAATTATTCTAACAAGAGGATTTTATACTTCAATTTGTAGGCAAACAGCTATATATCCACCGATAAATAGTAATATCATTGAAAACACTACATTTTATGGTTTAAATAGCAAATAATAAGTAAAATCTTGTATATATACAATACGCTACCGTTTACAAGAATATGAAAAAACGCTGCAATATACGTTATATCACAATAAATAACCTCTACTCTTCTATTTTATTGCTGAATGTAATGTAAGCTACTTAAGGTGGCAAAATTCTACTAAAAAGAGGATTTTTTTTACTCAATTTGTAGAAAAACAGCTATATATCACTGATAACTAGCTATTATCATTGGAAAACACTACATTTTATGCTTATAATAGCAATAGAATCAGTAAAACTACTTGTATAATAACAAATAACGCTACAGTTTTAGGAAGAAACTATGAAAACGCTTGCAATATACGTTCATATCACAATAAATAACCTCTTACTCTACTATTTATTAGCTTAATGTAATGTAAGCTACTTATAGGTGAAAATTATTCAAAAAAAGAGGATTTTATACTTCAATTTGAGGAAAACAGCTATATATCACCGATAAGATAAAATAAGCTAATATCATTGAAAAACACTACATTTATGGGTTTATAGCAATATAATAAGGAAAACTACTGTATATACAATAACGCTTACAGTTACAAGAAACTATGAAAACCGCATGCAAATATACGCTTATATCACAATAACTAACCTCTTACTCTCTTTTTAATAGCCTTAATGTAATGTAAGCTACTTATAGGTGCAAATTATTCTAAAAAGAGGATTTATACTCAAATCTGTAGGAAGGAAAACAGCTATATATCACGATAATAGCTAAAAATCTTGAAAACACTACGATTTATGGGTTATAGCCAATATAATAAGTAAAAACTACTTGTATATCTACAATAAAACTCTACAGTTAGAAGAAACTATGAAAAACGCTTGCAATATACCGTTATATCACAATATATAAACTCTTACTCTTCTATTTAAAGCTATGTAAACGTAAGCTAATTATAGTGTGCAAATATTCTAAAAAAGACGATTTATACTTCAATTAGTAGGAAAACAGCTATATATCACCGGATAAATAAATAAGCACATAATATACTCATGAAAACAACCCACCAAACATTTTTGGGTTATATAGCAATATGATAGAAAAACTACTGGTATATTATACAATAACATACATTTACAAAAGCTATGAACAACGGCCTTGAATTATACCGTTATATCACAATAAATAACCTCGTACTCTTCTATTTATAGCTTAATGTATGTAAGCTACTTAGGTGCAAATATTCTAAAAAAAATCTGTTATACTTCAATGTAGGAAAACAGCATATATCACTGATAACTAGCTAAAATCAATTGAAAACACTACAATTTTTATGGCTTTAAGCAAAATCATAAGTAAAACTACTGTATTTATTACAATAACGCTACAGTTTGAGAAAGAAAACCTATGAAAACGCTTGGCAAATACCGTTTATCACAATAAATAACCTTTACTATGCTATTTAATAGCTTAATGTAATGTAAGCTACTTATAGGTGCAAAATTTATTCTAAAAAAAAGATTTTATACTTCAATATTGTAGGAAAACAGATATATATCACTAGATAATAGCTAACAATCATTAAAACACTACCATTTTTAATGGGTTATAGCAATCTGATAAGTAAAACTAACTTGTATATATAACAATTAACGCCTTCAGTTTACAAGAAACTATGAAAAACGCTTGCAATATTTACCGTTATTATCACAATGATTATAACTTCTTACTCTTCTATTTATAGCTTAATGTAATGTAAGAGGTCTTATAGGTGCAAATTATTCTAAAAAAAGATGTATACTTCAATATTTAAGAAAAAGCTATTTATCACCGATAAAAAGCTATATCATTGAAAACACACATTTTATGGGTATTTTATAGCAATATGATATGTAAAACATACTGTAATATACAATAACGCTACGTTTACAAGAAACTATGAAACGCCTTGAGAAAATACCGTTATATCACAATATATAACCTCTTACTCTTTTATTTAATAGCTTAATGTAATGTAAGTACTTATAGGTGCGAATTATTCTAAAAAGGGATTGTATACTTCAATTTGTACGAAAAACAGCTATAATATCACTGATTAACTATGTAAAATCATTGAAAAAGACTACATTTTATGGGTTTTATAGCATATGATAAGTATAAAAACTACTTGTATATATACAATAAAAGCTACAGTTTACAAAGAAAACAATGAAAAACGCTTGCAATATACACGTTATATCACAATAAAAATAACCTCTTTCACTCTTTTATTTAATAGCTTAATGTAATGTAAGCTACTTATATTTGCAAAATTATTCTAAAAAAAGGAATTTTATACTCAATTTGTAGGAAAACAGCTATATATCAACTGATAACTAGCTAAAATCCATTGAAAACACTACATTTATGGCGTTTATAGGCAATCGATAAGTAAAAACTACTTTTTATATATACAATACGCTTCAGTTTACCAAGAACTATGAAACGCTTGCAATGATACCGTTATATCCAATGAATTAAAAAAACCAAAAAAACTCTTCTCTTCTATTTATTAGCTTAATGTAATGAAAAGAACCTTATAGGTGCAAATATTCTAAAAAAAGGATTGTATACTTCAATTTGTAGGAAAACAGATATATATCTTGATAAACTAGGTAAAATCATTGAAAAAGACTTACATTTTATGGGTTTATAGCAATATAATAAGTTAAAACTACTTGTATATATACAATAACGCATGGTTTACAAGAACTATGAAAACAAGCTTGCAATAGATCGTTATATCACAATAAATAACCTCTACTCTTCTATTTAATAGCTTAATGTAAGGTACGCTACTTCTAGGTGCAATTATTCTAAAAAAAGAGGATTTTATACTTCAATATTTAGGAAAACGCATTATCACCGATATAAAATAGCTATATCCATTGAAAACCACTACATTAGGGTTTATAGCAATATGAGAAAGTAAACTACATGTATATATACAATAACGCTACAGTTTACAAGAAACTATGAAAAAACCTTGCAATTATACCGTTTATCACAATAGAATAACCCATAATCTTTCTATTATTAGCTTATTGTAATGTAAGCTTCTTATAGGTGCAAATATTCTAAAAAGAGGATTTATACATCAATTTGTAGGAAACCAGCTATATAATCACCGGATAACTAGCTTAAAATCATTGAAAATACTACAATTTTATGGGGTTTATAGCAATATATAAGTAAAACTACTTGTATATATACAAAACCTACGTTTACAAAGAAAAAAATGAAAAAACGCTTGAAATATCAGCATTATAGCACAATATAAATAACCTCGTACTCTTTATTTAATAGCTTGTAAATTTTTTTTTTTTTGTAATCGTAAGCTACAAATATTAGCAAATTATTCAAAAAAAAGGATTTTATACTTCAATTTCGTAGGAAAAACAGGGGCTTTATATTACAATGATAACTAGCAAAATCATTGAAAACCACACATTTTATGGGTTTATATTAATATAATAAGTAAAACATACTGTATATAAACAATAACGCTACAGTGTTACAAGACAACTATTGAAAAAACGCTTGCAATATACTGTTATATCACAATAAATAACTCTTAAGCTTCTATTTAATAGCTTAATGTAATGTAAAGCTAACCCCTTATAGGTGCAAATTATTCTAAAAAGAGGATATTTTATACTTCACTTGAGGAAAACAGCTATGATATCACGATAAATAGCTAACATATTGAAAACCACTACATTTTTGGGTTTATAGCAATATAATAAGTTTAAAAAATCCTTGTATATATACAATAAAACGCTACAGTTTAGAAGATACTATGAAAAAACGCTTGCAATATACCGTTATACCACAATAAAAATAACCTCGATACTCTTCTATTTAATAGCTAATGTAATGTAAAACTACTTATGGTGGCACAATTATTTTAAAAAGAGGCTTTTATACTTCAATTGTAGGAAAACAGCTATATATCACCGAAAAATAGCTAATACATTGAAAACACTACATTTTAGGGGTTTATAGCAAATATGATAAGTAAAACTACTTGATATATACAATAACTGCTACAGTTTAGAAAGAAACTATGAAAAACGCTTGCAAAAATACCGTATATCAAAATAAATAACCTTTACTCTGCTATTTAATAGCTTAATTGTAATGTAAGCTACTTATCGGTGCAAATTATTCTTAAAAAAAGAGGCTTTTATACTTCAATTTGTAGGAAAGCAGTATATATCACTGATATAATAGCTAAAATCATTCAAAAACAATACATTTTTATGGGTTTATAGCAATATAATAAGTAAAAACTACCTTGTATATACAATCAACGCTACAGTTTAGAAGAAAAACTATGACAAACGCTTGCAATATACCGTTATATCACAAATAAATAAACCTCTTACTCTTTCTATTTAATAGCTTAATGTTATGTAAGCTACTTATAGGTGCAAATTATTCTAAAAAGAGGATTTTATACTTCAATTTGTAGGAAAACAGCTATATATCCCCGATATAGATCTAATATCATTGAAAACACACTACATTTATGGGTTTATAGCAATAATAATAAGTAAAAAAAACTACTTGTGATATATAACAATAAACGCTACAGTTACAAGAAAACACTATGAAAAAACGCTGGCAATATACCGTATATCACAATAAATACCTCTGACTCTTCTATTTAATAGCTAATGTAATGTAAAGCTATTATAGGTGCAAATTATTCTAAAAAGAGGATTTTTTATCTTCAATTTGTAGGAAAAAAGCTATATATCACCGATAAATAGCTAATATCATTGAAAACACTCATTTTATGGGTTATAAGAATTAATAAGAAAACTACTTGTATATATACAATAAACGCTACAGTTTAGAAGCAAACTATGAAAAAACGGCTTTGCACATATACCGTCTATACCACCATAAAATAACCTCTGACTCTTCTATTTAATAACTTAATTTGTAAGTAAGCTACTTATAGGTGCAAATATTCTAATAAAAAGCGGATTTATACTTCAATTTGTAGGAAAACAGCCTATATATCACTGATAAATAGCTATATCATTGAAAAACTACCATTTTATGGGTTTATAGCAATATATAAAGTAACACTACGTGTATATATACCCCCAATACGCTACAGTTTAGAAGAAACTATGAAAAACGCAAAAGCATATACCGTATATCACAATAAAGACCTCTTACTCTTTTATTTAATACTTAATGTAAAGTAAGTATTATAGTGTGCAAAATTCATTCTAAAAGAGGATTTTATACTTCAATTTGTAGGAAAACATCTATATCACCGATAAATAGCTAGTATCATTGAAAAACACTACATTTTTATAGGTTTATAGAAATATAATAAGTAAAACTACTTGTATATATACAATCAACGCTACAGTTAGAAGAAACTATGAAAAACGCTTGCAATATACCGTTATACCAACAATAAATAACCTCTTACTCTTCTATTTAATGCTTAATGAATGTAGCTATTATAGGTGCCAAATTATTCTAAAAGAGGATTTTATACTCCATTTGTAGGAAAACAGCTATATATCACTGAATAACTAGTAATATCATTGAAAAAACACTACATTTATGGGTTTATAGCAATATAAATAAAGTAAAACTACTTGTATATATACAATAACGCTACAGTTTAGAAGAAACTATGAAAAAACCGCAAGCAAATATACCGTGTATATCACATAACAAACCTCTTACTCTTTTATTAATAGTTAATGTAAAGTAAGCTACTGATAGGTGCAAATTAATCTAAAAAAGAGGATTTTATCTTCAAATTTGTAGGAAAACAGCTTATATATCATGATAACTAGCTAATATCATTGAAAAACACTACTTTTATGTGGTTTATAGCAATCTGAATAAGTAAAACTACTTGTATATATAAATAACGCTACAGTTACAAGAAACTATGAAAAAACGCTTTGCTATATACCTTTATATTTACAAATTAAATAACATCTTACTCTTCCCATTTATTAGCTTAATGTAATGTAAGGTACTTTATAGTGCAAATTATTATAAAAAAAAGGATGATTTTATACTTCAATTTGTAGGGAGAACGCTATATATCACCGACAAATAGCTAATATCATTGAAAACACTACATTTTATCGGTTTATAGCATATGATAAGAGAACTACTTGTATATATCAATAACGCTATATTTTACAGAAACTTATGACAAAAACGCATTGCAATATACCGTATATCACATTAAATAACCTCTTACTCTTCTATTTATTAGGATAATGTAATGTAAGTACTTATAGGTGCAAATTATTCTAAAAAAGGATTGATACTTCAATTTATTTTAGGAAAACAGTATATATCACAGATAAATATTTAAATATCATTGAAAACACTACATTTATGGGTTTTATAGCAATCTGATAAGTAAAACTACTTGTATATATACAATAACGTACAGTTCTACAAGAAACTATGAAAAACGCTGAAATATACGTTATATCCCACAATAAATAAAACCTCTTACTCTTTATTTATAGGCTTAATGTAATGTAAGCTACTTTAGGTGCAAATTATTCTAAAAAAAATAAAATTATACCTCTAATTTGTAGGAGGACAAAACAGCTAGTATATCAACTGATAACTAGCTAAATATTCAGTGAAAAACACTAAATATATGGGTTTTATAGCAATATGATAAAGTAAAAATACTTGGTATATAGACAATAACGCTACAGTTTACAAGAACTCATGAAAAAAACGCTTGGAATATACCGTTATAGTCACAATAAAATTCCTCTTACCTTCTATTTATTAGCTTAATTTAATGTAAGCTACTATAGGTGCAAATTATTCTAAAAAAGAGAAATTTATACTTCAATTGTAGGACAACAGCATATATCCACTGATAAACTAAGCTATACTCATGAAAAACACTCATTTTAGGCTTTATAGCAATATAATAAGTAAACTATTTGTATATATAAAATAACGCTACAGTTAGAAGAAACTATGAAAAAACACGCTTGCAAATACCGTTATAATCCACAATAAATAAACTCTTACTTTCTATTAATAGCTTAATGTAATGTAAGCTACTTATAGTGCAAATTCCTTCTAAAAAGAGGATTTATACTTCAAATTTGTAAGGAAAACAGGCTTATATATCACCGATATAATAGCAAATATCAATCTAAAAACACTACATTTTAGGGTTTTATAGCAATATCATAAGTAAAAACTACTTGTATAATAAAATAACGGTACAGTTTACAAAAAACTATAAAAAACGCTGCAATAACCATTATATCAAAAATAAAGAAACCTCTTACTTTCGTTCTATTTAATAGCTTAATGTAATGTAAGCAACTTATAGGTGCAAATTATTCTAAAAAAAAAAGGAGGGATACTTCAATTGTAGGAAAACCAGCTTATATCACCGACTAAAATAGCCTAATATCATTGAAAACACTACATTTTATGGGTTTTATAGCAATAGAATAGTGTAAACTACTTATATATATGACAAAACGCTACAGTTTAGAAGAAAACTATGACACAAAACGGCTTGCAATATACCGTTATACCACAATATATAAACCCTCTAACTCTTCGATTTTAATAGCTTATGTTATGTAAGCTACTTATAGGTGCAGGAGAAATATTCTAAAAGAGGATTTTATACTTCGATTTGTAGGAAACAACAGCTATATATCACCGATATAAATAGCTAATATCATTGAAAACACTACATTTATGGTTTATAGCAATATGATAAGTTAAAACTACTTGTATATAACAATAACGCTACAGTTTACAAAGAAACTATGAAAACGCTCTGCAATATACCGTTATATCACAATTACATTTCCTCCTACTCTTATATTTAATGCTTTAAATGTAATGTAAGCTACTTTAGGTGCAAATTTTCTAAAAAAGAGGATTTTATACTTCAATTTGTGGGAGAAAACAGCTATATATCACTGATAAAATAGCTAAACTCATCAAAAACACTAACATTTTATGGGTTATAGGCAATATAATAACGTAAAACTACTGTAATATACAATAACGCTACAGTTTAGAAAAAACTATGAAAAACGCTGGCAATAACAGTTTTATCACATAAATAACCTCCTACTATTCTATTTAATAGCTTTATGTAAATGTAGGCAACTTATAGGTGCAAATTATTCTAAAAAAGAGGATTTTATACTTCAAATTTGTAGGAAAACAGCTATATATCACGTAAATAGCTAATCTCATTGAAAACACTACATGTTATGGGTTTATAGCAATATGATAAAGTAAAAAACTAATTGTAATATATCTACAATAACGCTTACAGTTTAAAAGAAACTTGAAAAACGCTTGCAATATATACGTTATTCACAATAAATAACATCTTACTCTTCCTATTTACTAGCTAATGTAATGTAAGCTAATTTATAGGGGCAAATTATTCTAAAAAAAAAGGATGGGATACTTCAATTTGTAGAAAAATCAGCTATATATACCGATAAAAGCTAATATCATGAAAAACACTTACATTTTATGGGTTTGTAGCCAATATAATAAGTAAAATACTTGTATATATACAATAACGCGACATTTAGAAGAAAGAAACTCATGAAAAACGCTTGCAATTATACCGTTATATTAAAATAAATAGCCTTCTTACTCTTCTATTTAATAGCTTAATGTAATGTAAGCTACTTATAGGTGCAATATTCTAAAAAAGAGGATTTTTTATACTTCAATTTGTAGGAGAAAAAACAGCTATATATCACTGATAACTAGCTAAATCATTCAAAACTACATTTATGGTTTTTAGGCCAATTATAATAAGTAAAAACTACTTGTATATATACATAAACGCTACAGTTTAGAAGATTACTATGAAAAACGCTTGCAATATACCGTTATATACCACAATAATAACCTCTTACTTCTTAATTTACAAGGAGCTTAATGTAAATGTAAGACTTATAGGTGCCAAATTATTCTAAAAAGATGTTTTTATTCAATTTGTAGAAAACAGCTATATATCACCGATTAAATATAAATAGCTAATATCATTGAAAACACTAATTTTATGGGTTTATAGCAAGATAAATAAGTAAAATACTTGTATATATACAAAACGCTACAGTTTAGAAGAAACTATGACAAAAACGCCTTGCCAATAAACCGTTATATCCACAATATATAACCTCAAACTCTTCAATTTAATACGCTTAATGTTATGTAAGCTACTTATAGGTGCAAATTATTTCTCAAAAAGAGGATTTTATATTTTCGATTTGTAGGGAAAACAGCTATATATCACGAAAATGCTAATATCAATTGAAAACAATCATTTTATGGGTTTATAGCAATATGAATAAGTAAAAACTACTTGTATATATACAATAACGTACAGTTTACAAGAAACTATGAAACACGCATGAATATACCGTTATATCACATAAATTTCTCATAATCTTCTATTTAATAGCTTAATTTGAGGTTTAAAAATGTAATGCTACTTAGGTGCAAATTATTCTAAAAAGAGGATTTTATAATTCAATTGTAGGAAAAACAGTATAATCCACTGATAACTAGCTAAAATCATTGAAAAACACTACATTTATGGGTTTATAGCAATATAATAAGTGAAAGTACTTGTTATATACAATAACGCTACAGTTTCAATGAAACTAATGAAAAACGCTTGCAATATACGTTATCTCACAATAAATAAAAATAACCTTCTTACTCTTTATTTACTAGCTTAATGTAATGTAAGTACTTATAGGGGCAAATTATTCTAAAAAAGGATGGGATACGTCAATTTGTAGGGAAAACAGCTATATATCACCGATAAATAGCTAATATCATTGAAAAACTACATTTTATAGGTTTATAGCAATATGATAAGTAGAACTACTTGTATATATTCAATAACGCTATTTACAAGAAACTATGACAAAAAGCTTGCAATATACCGCTATATCACAATAAATAACCTCTTACTCTTCTATTTATTAGGATAATGTAATGTAAGCTACTTATGGTGCAAATTATTCTAAAAAAAGATTGTATACTTCAATTTATAGGAAAACAGCTATATATCACCGATAAATATTTAATATCATTGAAAACTACATTTATGGGTTTATAGCAATCTGATAAGTAAAACTACTTGTATTATATACAATAACGCTACAGTTTACAAGAAACTATGAAAAACGCTTGCAATATACCGTTATATCACAATAATTAACCTCTTACTCTTCTATTTAATAGCTTAATGTAATGTAAGCTACTTATAGGTGCAAATTATTCTAAAAAAATAAAATTAATACCTCAATTGTAGGAAAACAGCTATATATCACTGATAACTAGCTAATATCATTGAAAACACTACATTATATGGGTTTATAGCAATATGATAAGTAAAACTACTTGTATATAGACAATAACGCTACAGTTTACAAGAAACTATGAAAAAAACGCTTGGATATACCGTTATATCACAATAAATTTCCTCTTACTCTTCTATTTATTAGCTTAATGTAATGTAAGCTACTTATAGGTTGCAATTATTCTAAAAGAGATTTATACTTCAATTTGTAGGAAAACAGCTATATATCACTGATAACTAGCTATAATCATTGAAAACACTACATTTTATGGCTTTATAGCAATATAATAAGTAAAACTATTTGTATATATAAAATAACGCTACAGTTTAGAAGAAACTATGAAAAACGCTTGCAATATACCGTTATATCACAATAAATAACCTCTTACTCTTCTATTTAATAGCTTAATGTAATGTAAGCTACTTATAGGTGCAAATTATTCTAAAAAGAGGATTTTATACTTCAATTTGTAGGAAAACAGCTATATATCACCGATAATTAGCAAATATCATTAAAAACACTACATTTTATGGGTTTATAGCAATATCATAAGTAAAACTACTTGTATATATAAAATAACGGTACAGTTTACAAGAAACTATGAAAAACGCTGGCAATATACCATTATATCACAATAAATAACCTCTTACTCTTCTATTTAATAGCTTAATGTAATGTAAGCAACTTATAGGTGCAAATTATTCTAAAAAAAGGATGGGATACTTCAATTTGTAGGAAAACAGCTATATATCACCGATAAATAGCTAATATCATTGAAAACACTACATTTTATGGGTTTATAGCAATATAATAAGTAAAACTACTTATATATATACAATAACGCTACAGTTTAGAAGAAACTATGACAAACGCTTGCAATATACCGTTATACCACAATATATAACCTCTAACTCTTCTATTTAATAGCTTAATGTTATGTAAGCTACTTATAGGTGCAAATTATTCTAAAAAGAGGATTTTATACTTCGATTTGTAGGAAAACAGCTATATATCACCGATAAATAGCTAATATCATTGAAAACACTACATTTTATGGGTTTATAGCAATATGATAAGTAAAACTACTTGTATATATACAATAACGCTACAGTTTACAAGAACTATGAAAACGCTTGCAATATACCGTTATATCACAATACATTTCCTCCTACTCTTCTATTTAATAGCTTAATGTAATGTAAGCTACTTTAGGTGCAAATTATTCTAAAAAAGAGGATTTTATACTTCAAATTTGTAGGAAAACAGCTATATATCACTGATAAATAGCTAAATCATTCAAAACACTACATTTTATGGGTTATAGCAATATAATAAGTAAAACTATTGTATATATACAATAACGCTACAGTTTAGAAAAAAACTATGAAAAACGCTGGCAATAAACGTTTTATCACAATAAATAACCTCCTACTCTTCTATTTCAATAGCTTAAAGTAATGTAAGCAACTTATAGGTGCAAATTATTCTAAAAAGAGGATTTTATACTTCAATTTGTAGGAAAACAGCTATATATCACCGATAAATAGCTAATATCATTGAAAACACTACATTTTATGGGTTTATAGCAATCATGATAAGTAAAACTACTTGTATATATTACAATAACGCTACAGTTTTACAAGAAACTATGAAAAACGCTTGCAATATACCGTTATATCACATAAATAACCTCTTACTCTTCTATTTACTAGCTTATGTAATGTAAGCTACTTATAGGGCAAATTATCTAAAAAAAGGATGGGATACTTCAATTTGTAGAAAAACATGCTATATATCACCGATAAATAGCTAATATCATGAAAACACTACTTTTATGGGTTTGTAGCAATATAATAAGTAAAACTCACTTGTATATATACAATAACGCTACAGTTTAAGAAGAACTATGAAAAACGCTTGCAATTTACCGTTATATTAAAATAAATAGCCTCTTACTCTTCTATTTAATAGCTTAATGTAATGTAAGCTACTTATAGGTGCAATATTCTAAAAGAGGATTTTATACTTCAATTTGTAGGAAAAAAAGCTATATATCACTGATAACTAGCTAAATCATTCAAAACACTACATTTTATGGGTTTATAGCAATATAATAAGTAAAACTACTTGTATATATACAATAACGCTACAGTTTAGAAGATACTATGAAAAACGCTTGCAATATACCGTTTATACCACAATAAATAACCTCTTACTCTTCTATTTAATAGCTAATGTAATGTAAGTACTTATAGGTGCAAATTATTCTAAAAAGATGATTTTATACTTCATTTGTAGGAAAACAGCTATATATCACCGATATAAATAGCTAATATCATTGAAAACACTACATTTTATGGGTTTATAGCAATATAATAAGTTAAAATTACTTGTATATATACAATAACGCTACAGTTTAGAAGAAACTATGACAAACCTTGCAATAAACCGTTATATCACAATATATACCTCAAACTCTTCAATTTAATAGCTTAATGTTATGTAAGCTACTTATAGGTGCAAATTATTCTAAAAAGAGGATTTTATATTTCGATTTGTAGGAAAACAGCTATATATCACCGAAATAGCTAATATCATTGAAAACACTACATTTTATGGGTTTTAGCAATATGATAAGTAAACTACTTGTATATACAATAACGCTACAGTTTACAAGAAACTATGAAAAACGCATGCAATATACCGTTATATCACAATAAATTTCCTCCTAATCTCTATTTAATAGCTTAATGTTAATGTAAGCTACTTAAGGTGCAAATTATTCTAAAAAGAGGATTTTATACTTCAATTGTAGGAAAAACAGCTATAATCACTGATAACTAGCTAAAATCATTGAAACACTACATTTTATGGGTTTATAGCAATAAATAAGTAAAAGTACTTGTATACTATACAATAACGCTACAGTTTACAAGAAACTATGAAAAACGCTTGCAATATACCGTTATATCACAATAAATAACCTCTTACTCTTCTATGTTACTAGCTTAATGTAATTAAGCTAATTATAGGGGCAAATTATTCTAAAAAAAGGATGGGATACTTCAATTTGTAGGAAAACAGCTATATATCACCGATAAATAGCTATATCATTGAAAACACTACATTTATGGGTTTATAACAATATAATATGTAAAACTACTTGTATATATAACAATAACGCTACAGTTTAGAAGATACTATGAAAAAACGCTTGCAATATACCGTTATATCACAATAAATAGCCTCTTTACTCTTCTATTTAATAGCTTAATGTAATGTAAGCTACTTATAGGTGCAAATTATTCTAAAAAGAGAATTTTATACTTCAATTTACAAATTGAGTATAAAATCCTCTTTTTAGAATAATTTGCACCTATAAGTAGCTTAGGAAAACAAACTATATATCACTGATAACTAGCTAAAAAAAAATCATTCAAAACACTACATTTTATGGGTTTATAGCAATATAATAAGTAAAACTACTTGTATATATACAATAACGCTACAGTTTAGAAGAAACTATGAAAAAGCTTGCAAAAACCGTTATATCACAATATATAACCTCTAACTTTCTATTTAATAGCTTAATGTTATGTAAGCTACTTATAGGTGCAAATTATTCTAAAAAAAGGATTTTATACTTCAATTTGTAGGAAAACAGCTATTATATCACCGATATATATCTAATATCATTGAAAAAAACTACATTTTATGGGTTTATAGCAATATAATAAGTAAAAACTCTTGTATATATACAATAACGCTACAGTTTACAAAAAACTATGAAAAACGCTGGCAATATACCGTTATATCACCCAAAAAATAACCTCTTACTCTTCTATTTAATAGCTTAATGTTTAAGTAAGCTACTTATAGGTGCAAATTATTCTAAAAAGAGGATTTTATACTTCAATTTGTAGGAAAACAGCTATATATCATCGATAAATAGCTAATATCATTGAAAACACTACATTTTATGGGTTTATAGCAATATGATAAGTAAACTTACTTGTATATATACAATAACGCTTTCCCGTTTACAAGAAACTATGAAAAACGCTTGCAATATACCGTTATATCACAATAAATACCCTATTACTCTTCTATTTTAAAAGCTTAAAGTAATGTAAGCTATTATAGGTGCAAATTATTCTAAAAAGAGGATTTTATACTTCAAATTTTTAGGAAAAACAGCTATATATCACCGATAAATAGCTAATATCATTGAAAACACTACATTTTATGGTTTATAGCAAAATGATAAGTAAAACTACTTGTATATATACAATAACGCTACAGTTTACAAGAAACTATGAAAAACGCTTGCAATTTACCGTTATACACAATAATAAACCCCT
>JACEEZ010012382.1:190000-195342 GCA_016584305.1 Chionoecetes opilio | reverse complement strand
TCCTTTTTTAAAAAAAAAAGATTTAAAACAAATCCACAAACAATTTATTTTCCCTCCACGTCGATATTTCAAAAGTAGCCAAAAGTTGAATTGCTAGAATGCATAATGTAGCAGCGATGGACCGATGATATTAAGCTATTGCTATTGACTCACTTACTATGCTGAATTAAACCTTTATTTGTCAGCCATTTACTAACCATTAACCCCTTGAGACCCAGAACGTAATTTCCATTGTAATTTGGGTACCATTAGACGATTTTTAGTGATCAATGCAATATTTTATAGATATGACCTGTTTAGTATTCTTGTCCACTAACTAATTTGATATATTCAGTTACTTTTCGTAATTTTATGGCTCTACAACGTACGATTTTTTTTAACAAAGGAAAGATCTAGGTGTGAAGGGGTTACCTTGCTATTTTTACTTTTTAGTTAGTCTTAAATATCTTATAGTCTACTATTTATAAACCATTTATATACTTGATGGTCTTAAATTTCTTGTTATGAGCCATATTTTAAGCCATTTAATTGTAGCTAAGTCTAAAATATCTTGTAATCAACCATTTATTTTCCATTTATATAGGTACTTAATTGTCCTAAATCTCTTGTTATTATCCATATTCTAAGCCATTTACTTTCAAGTCTTAAATATCTTGTTATCACCCACTGACTTAGCATATCTATTGGCTAGCCTTATATGTATCCCTTGTTATCAACCATTTACTAGCTATTTACTAGTTAACTCTATATCCCTTTATCAGCCATTTACTTTTTAAGCCATTTAATTTAAGAAGGATAATAGTGATATGAAAAAAAAATGGGCTGAAGGATCTAAAAGAGTAGAATGATGAGGCTATAAAGAAGCTATGCAATGTTATGAAAAACCATTGGTAAGACAGATGAAGTTAAAAAGAGTACTTATTGTGGCAAGGAAAGGAAAGGGGGGAGCAGGAGAAGTGGAGCAAGGAAAGAGAAGAAGGAAGGTAGAATCAAGGTTTTTGGGGGGAGGAAATAGAAAGCTCCAAAAACTTTTATGCGAAGCCCAAATAAACCAGAAATAAACCGCATTCCCAACCTAACAAACTAATGCAACCTAAAACGCTTAACCTGCACTGGGAGCACCCCCTGCCCTCAGGATAAACATTTAATGGATTTAGTATGAACTCCAAACCCACTATCTCTCGCAGACTTGAAACAACCCCACTTACATTCGCGACACAGACATGTAATTAAAGACTAACTAACCCAACCTAACCAGAACAATCATATCACCTATGTGATTACCCTAAACCTAAACCAGGAATGAACCTGCTATACCTAACCTAACCAGACATCATAACCGCATTTGGGTGCATCGGCATCCCAGCCCAAGAGGACCAACAAATTGTCAATGAAATTTACATTTGAAAACTGTCCCGGAAACGACCAACCAGAACCTCGGGACATTGGAACACTCGCCGACGTGTACATTTTCGGCGACAGTTCAACTTGTAATATATGAAAATGAATCTAACTTAACCTAACCACATAACCTAGCCAAACTATTCAGGGTATTGTTGGTATTTAATCCCTGAATACAGAAACACGGGTAATGGGAACACTCACCGAGTGAAAAATAGGAACACTCACCGACGTCGGCGAGTGTTCCTATCGGGACAGTTCCAGGTACCAAATTTACCAGCATTGTAATGTTGAAACTTCAGAACGATGAAATTTCGAACACTACATCCTGGGCGGGAGGCGACCATTGTACGCATGAGGTGACATGATGACCCCTGCCTGTCTCTCACGGCACCAGACCTGCTTTGCTTACACTGGCCAAATACAAGGCGATGACCCATGATTGGCAGGAGAAACGTGACGAGACACAGCCTCACCACACTGACAGCACGCGCCCATACCCAGGACACACACACACACACACACATGCACCAAGGTCATGGCAGCCAGGATGGACAAAGATAAAATGGAAAACCAATGAAGATCTTTGATATTAATTTATAATATCATCACTGCCAGCCCTCTGATGATATGGGGTTAAAAAATACTCTTTATAATCTATAATAATATAAGCGAAAGTGTGTGTGTGTGTGTGTGTGTGTGTGTGTGTGTGTGTGTGTTGTGTGTGTGTGTGTGTGTGTGTGTGTCCGCGATAGGTGCCGCCCCCCGTGCCCCAATCCCATCATATGGCACATTTTTGGAACCAGCTCGACCAGGGGCAACTTTTAAGCCCACTTATGAGATGATCCGATCACTTTTTTTTCTTTTTTTCCTAGCAGCCTATTAGCGAGAATTGTGAAGAAAAAACTGTGGGTTGCGAGAATTGAGGAAACCTTGATGTTGGGTGATGGGTAATGGGTGAGTGAATGGGTGAGGTGATGGGTAATGGGTGTGGGGTGATGGGTGAGTGAATGGGTGGGGGGTGATGGGTGATGGGTGAGGGAATAGGTGGGAGGTGATGGGTAATGGGTGAGTGAATGGGTGTGTGGTGATGGGTAATGGGTGAGTGAATGGGTGGGGGGTGATGGGTAATGGGTGAGTGAATGGGTGATGGGTAATGGGTGAGTGAATGGGTGGGGGGTGATGGGTAAGGCGTTAATACATACATTTCTACATCCATGATTTCAGGAAAGTTAGAAGGGGCTTTCTGGAGAGTGTGTTTGGTGGGCCGAAGGCCCACCAATAGCCCTCCGCAGGAGCTAGCCAAAAAGTCCGCCCGGAGGGCGGCTTTGCGGCTAGTGAGAACTAAACTGTTCAGGATACTTTTAACCACCCATCGTGTGTTGGTCGAAACGGTAATAATGGACGAGGACTTCGCGGTCATTTTCAGAGACACAGACTAATTTTTCCTGGCCAAAAATTGGTGTTTTTTCTAATGGAGATAGTTTTATTTTCCGGGAACCCATAGTTAAAAAAAAAAATAGTTCATCACCGAATTTCATGGTCGCCGTTTCCATTAAAAACACTGATCTCCATCAGAAAAAGCACTAACACTTGGCCGGGAAAAATTAGTCAGGGTCTCAGATAACAGGGAAGTGATTGAATAGAACATACCAAACCTAACCTAATAGGTTTTCATTAAACCTAACCTTAACCTTAACCACAAAGTATATCTAACCTAACCTTAACCTAACCTTATAGGCTTTAATGAAACCTAACCTTAACCACAAAGAATAACTAACCTAACATATCCTAATAGGTTTTAATGAAACCTAACCTAACCTTAACCACAAGGTATACCTAACCTAACCTGGCCGTCAGCCAGGTCGTCCAGCCACTTTTCACATACCTCACAGCAGAAGCTCCTCCAGTCTACCAGTCTTTGCAGCGAGGCCAAAGTTTGTCTGGAAGTACTGCTGAGTGTAGAACTTCCTCAAAAATGCGTTTATGAACAGTAAGTTCACACTGGGGGAGAGCTTCACTTTTCACTTCAAAAGTTTTCAGGGCTTTTTCGTCCTACACGCTCTTATACCCTAAGATGTACATCAATGCCCATTCATGTTCATGACAACCCTTGTGAACATTAATGGACGACCGTGAATCCCACACACAGAGACAACACTACCTCGTAAGGGCACAAAACCTTCACAAACCTGACACTTTTGTTCAAACTTTTCATGTAGTAAGTACGTACATTCCATTGACTCCATGGTCTCACCCAAGGATATTATATAACGAATATTCATGGTCTCACCTTACCTCATAGCAAACGTGAAGGCGTGTGTTGTGGTCCCTTGCTGGCTCACCGCGGCAGGGCACAAGACCATCGGTAGGGCGGAGGCGCGACTTGTAAACTTGTAACCTCAACACACTGCACACACACACACACCACAGGCCCACAACACATTTTCCTCCTCACACCTTGCCAGCCAATCCAGCCGCTTTTCTAGTACTGTTCTAGTGCACTAATATATCCATTCGTTTCGTCACGCGCCTGTAAAAGGACTTGGGCTCCATGGTGCAGTAAAAACGAGGCTGTAATATGCCACGGGGTATTGCATCATGCCACTCACTCAAACAACAATGGCTGACCGGCGGCCAGGAGGTACGGGGGTAAATATTTCCTACTCGCAATTCATCTTCTTACATGATTTATAGATATTTACATGTTTATTTGTCTTTTTTCAAGCATAAATCAAAGGAAAAAAATGCTGATACATATACTCTACGTCCGAAAATGCTTGTTTTACGCATGACATATATATTTATACATTTATTCTTGACTTTTCACACAGCTTTAATAACAATCTGATAATCAATGGACTCTATAGGTGCTCTTGACGACGTAACGATCTGCAGGTTCTACAAATCAAGCCGTCATAAGTCATGCGCCGCGAGCAGGTGGAGGTGAATCTTCCACTTGTCGAACAGTATTTCCAGATGTAAGTCCCAACTATAAGTTTATCAGGAAAAGGTATACGCTCTCGAAAAGATGGCTGTTCTGATAATACTTCGAAATACAGAGAAACACACTAAAGAAATGCCCGATTATGAATCTAAGAATACATGAACTTAATCATAAACTTAGCATTTACCTATCTACGGAAGATTACCATGGAATCCTCCTCAATGATGTAGCGGATTCATTGTTTTGATATATGTAAGTTGTTCTTATAATAGAACCATGTGATAGCGTCAACTAAATAATGCCTCATGACACCTGGAACAATTAGACGACTTTCTGGGATCGCATTCCTATATAGGAAGCTTAATATGACTGTCAATGACATTATCAGCAAACAGATAGACGAACTCATAGGGAAAGTAGAAATGTATGGCATTATTTCCCCATAGCAAAACACTTTTCGCAATATACTACACATAGAGTGGCGCTTACTAACATTAAGTTAACATATTTCTTAGAGTTCTGCTTTATTTAGTTGTTGTACAGGTTGTCATTGAGGTTAATTAAGCACAAGCCATATCGAAGGAATGACGATCTTATACGATAGACACTTTTTGGTAGGGGCAAATTCCAGCTGGCCCGGCCATCGATTGTTCCTTTAACTACAACTACCCTGTGCACCACAACACAGGCTGATACTCACTGCAAGCATCACTTACGGTTCAGTTGATTAATGGCCATATTGCGTTGTAGTGTTAATGCAAGTAGTACACGGCTTATATATGGTTACGTACAAATGAAAATTAAATGTTCGTATTCTACAACAAAACAGGTAAGTGTAACAGTGACGAGATTGATCTGCCATGTATACACTTCACTAACTCAATCACATGCGACGTTCGCCGTGTGATGTATTTGTGGGGTGCCGCAAGGAGGGCATTATATCATTACTGGAATGACTTTCTCAGCAGAATAAGAATGATGGTACATGTGATAT